>JAHLJT010003304.1:0-22257 GCA_031308135.1 Acheta domesticus | reverse complement strand
ATTAAGTAAACCATTGAATTACCAAGTGAATCGCGCTGCAGATTTCATTTTGATTTTCAATAGTGTCATCGATTTTTTAAAAATAAATTTGCGATAAACCACGAATACGATCCTTGGACATTATTAAATTGAAGAAGAATTTCAAGAGAATGCGGAGAAAAAAACTATGACAATACTGGAGAATGAATAAACGTACATATGTTCGCCTTCTCACTTTCACGTTCTTACATAAGTGCAATACCGATTTTCAAATAATGTGACCATAACGTATTCTTATTAAATTAACACCTTATTCACATAAACATAGAAATCAGTCGCCTTTTAATGCTTATATAGATTCGCATATAAAACGATTGCAGAAGTAAAAGTAACACGAAATAAGACTGAATTTGTGCATACCCTCACTTGAATTTGTGCAGTTTTAATCTCTTCCAAAAATTGGAGAGAAAAATTTGGAAGCGTCAATGAAATCCGGAAAGAATCAAAACGTACTTGTAAATGATGTTGAGACAGATTTTTCGGAACTAATAGGAAACGATCTCCATTTTTGCATTTAGCACTTGTGCTATTACAAATGTGCATTGTGCATTTTTAATGCACATTAGCAAAAAAAGCGTAAAAATGTAGCTGTAGCTAAAATCTAACTATTCACATCATCGATATCTACAAGTATTTGTTACGGCGATTATAATTTTGAATTGCAGTAAGACCATTCGTATCCCGTATAGAGGTAACGTATAAGGCCATTGGATGTTGGGAAACTTCTGAACGCAAGTATAACATTATAAACTACTTCGATTAATTGAGGAATCCAATGCCAGATACTGAAAGAAAACATACTATTTGAACAAAGCTAGGCATGATAGAAGTGAAATATGAAATAAACTTGTCAACTTATGAACTATTTTAAAAACAGTTTACATCGACGCTGACGATACATACTAGTTTCTAATAAGATCGTTTGTATTTTTGAGAGTTGGCTGAAGTGTTAATAGTATAAGGAGAAATATATTTGTATGTATTTGTTACCAATATTACGATAAAGTATACGGCGTTGAAGCAATACTAGATTGTATCTTATTTAGAATTATTTGCGATTGTGCAAAATGTGCGTTTTATATGTGAGTTTACTAAGAGTATGCCTAAGTATTTAATTAGTAGATTGTAATAATTTACTTCAAAGTGGGTACAGGTTGGTTCTTTTCTTCATTATTTTTTAATCAATCTTAATTTTTGTTTATTAATAAACAAATGAAAACAAAAGAATAGAAACTTTTTTGAATACTTGCTTTATATAATATCACATTTTTTACAAAAATACGTCTAACATTATTAAAATCACTGCGGTTTTCTTACTTTTATTCATATTCTTTATTGTCTACCGGTAAAATTATAATTTTTGCTAGAAGGGGAACGTAGAAAGTCCAACATTTGGACCCTCAGTTTTGATGCCTGTGAATGCAAAGTAGGTTGAAGGAGGCTCTGAGAATGAAAGTGGAATTAAGCCAAGGGCGCGGGCGTCTCTATGTCAGCAAAGATAAATATGTTGACCCCGAACGTAGAAGTATGTGGCAACAATAATTAAAGATAAACTAGTGGTGTTACAGAATGGCACAGACTTTCCCGTATTGGTTTTCTGTTTCGTTTGGTCTTCCGCTAGCTATTCGGACTTGCTAATGCTCTTGACAGCTGCCATCTACCGCGGCCCAAACTAAATGTTTTTGACTTTTTATTAATTTTTCAGTTTCCTAATAGAACAAAAATATTATTTTAAGAATATTAAAGAACACAGAAAACTCGCCCTAAATGGAAATTTTCGTTGAAAAATTGGGAGGTTTCAAGAAAATGGCGTTTATGCGCTACTGTAAATGCGAATTTTGAAGATATTTTTCACAAAATTTTTTGCGTGATCGAAAAACTTCATTGGAAGTCATTTGAAAGGACTTGCACTCACAAGTTCAACAGTGTTTACAAATTACTGAACATGTGCATTTTAACCGTATGAGAGAACTTGAAAAAATTACATTTTTGTAATTTTTGAAAAAACAAAAAATATCCCAAAATAAACTTTACTCCTTACTAAATAATATTAGCACTATTCATTAGAAAAGTTTGAAAACAAATTTGAAGTCATTTTTGAGAAAATGGCGTTTGAGCTTTTCGGAAAATAAGGAATTTTGAGCTAGTTTTCACAGAAAACTATTCAATTTTCGAAAAACTTTATTGTACATAATTTAAAGCACATGTGCTCATTAATATAATAATGTGAACAAATTGCCGCTGATGTATTTATTAATGACGTGTGAGACACGTCAAAAAAATACATTTATGTAATTTTAAAATAAAAATAATTTTTGTAATTAAAAAATAGGGCAATATGGCGTTAATGTCGTCTCATAGAGTACATTTAGAACTATCCCTACTACAAGTTTAAAGAAAAAATGAAGCTGTTTTTCCGGAGAAAACGTTATTTTATATTTTTTTAAATTGAAAACATTGCACGCATATTGCGCGAAAACTACTAAAATTTTTAAAAAATGTACATGACTTAAATGATAGAACTGACTTTGGAAAACAAATTTTATTGGAAGGAAAATCTCTATCTTCAATTTGTAGTTCTAGGAAGACGCTGAAAAAATTCAAACTTTTCCATTTTCAGAAAATTCAGAGTAAACCGTGAAATGAGGCCTATGCCGCATTTAGAAGCGTATTATACTTTATCCTAACAAAGAAATTTAAAGAAAAACTTTGGAGCCGTTTTTGAGAAAATTTTTAAAATGTCCGAGGGGCTTCATTTAAAGTATGGTTTACGCGCCTGCTTGTTCACAGACGGACTGACAGACGGACAGACAGACGGACACACAGACGGACAGACAGACGGACAGACAGACAGACAGACAGACAGACGGACGGACAGACAGACGGACAGACAGACGGACAGACAGACGGACAGACAGACGGACAGACAGACAGACAGACGGACAGACAGACGGACTGACAGACGGACAGACAGACGGACAGACAGACGGACAGACGGACAGGACAGACGGACAGAAAGACAGACGGACAGACGGACAGACAGACAGACGGACAGACAGACAGAACAGACGGACAGGACAGAAATCTCGAAATCCATTTTCCGCAGCATTACATAACTTTCCCTATTCTACGTATATTACCGCGTATATACGTACGTATTACGTACGTGTACAGGAGAGTAAAAATTGTTAATTGTGTTTTTTCTTTCCAAGCCCAAACCGCCATAAGAAGGGGACGTGTTATTTTATAGTATTCAGACGTAGAGGGAACGGCCTGCCTATGGATCACAGCTGCGGTCACATATGGAGTAAAATACAATAATATTTTTATAATAATAATAATAATATTAATAACATAATTTCTAACAACAAAATATAATTCATAAAGATTGACGCCGATTTTAAATAGGTAAAGCTGAAGAGAAGTGAGCGTATATAAATTATGTATTTGGTAATTTATTAGTAATTAACTAATTATAAATACATTAGTGCTGTAGTCTTTAAATTATCTCTTTTAATATCAAATGTCCTTAATTAGAGAGGAATGTTTTATATAACTCAAGAGTGATTAAATTTAATTATACGGGAACAGAAATCTTAATTTACTGGACGTATATATGGTTTGTTGCATATAACTTCGGAACGAGGGGAGAAATTAAAATCAAATTTTCCGCAAATACCTTTAAACAATCCAGAAAAACTGCAGGGGATTTGTCTGTTCAAAAAGTTACCCCCGAATATGATTTTTAGGAAATTTGATTTAGCGCAACGCGCGCAACATTTACGTTTTTGAGGACCGTAGAGCAGTAAACCAGCCTGGGGCGTCGTTGAGTTTATTGATTGACGTTTGTGGGAACGTTATCTACTATGGCCATTCGTCCTTTTAGTGTAGCTTCGCAATTGCCAGCAATGCTATGGTTAGACATGGGCCAACCGACCTCGAGTCAACTTCTTCTCAGAAAATAACGTCTTTCTGAACAACAACTTTTATTATTTCTGTTCAGTACTTCCAGCACTTTTGGGTATAATTGGAAAACATCGACAGCTCATCTACTATATCCGATATATTAGGTCAGCTAAGCATGCCTAAATACTTCGACCTCTCAAGGTTTTCTAGTTTGTATTTTTTTAAATAACTTCTCCTGTTGCTAGGCAGTAACTACTACGTTAAATGTTTGTTTCCCGGGTGGTGATGATGCCCCCCCTCCAAGATGATATCCGGCCCTCACCTACATCTTTGCTTGTGGGAGATTTCCGCCTCGCGATATTATGACAAAGCAGGCGCACCGCCGAAGCAGAGACAAACTCTAAAGGAAGCTCTCAAAATGTGTTGCATTGTACTGCTTTTATGTGTAACTGTATCTAAGGGGAGAGGATAGAGCAAGGAATAGGAAGGAAAGATCGCGCGCTCCCCGTGGTCTATTTCTTAAGATTTTGTTCTGGCATTTGCCTGATATTGAAACGAGACACCACGGAAAACTACCCATCAGAGCAGCCGGTCTGCATGCAGTGGCTGAATTTCAGTTAGGTATACAGTTATAGTCAAAAATCTGTCAGCATCGGGACTCGAACCCTAGTACCTCTGCAGAATCGCAGAGAGAGTGGCAATGCTGGGTTTGAGCTCACTCAGCCGGTGGCTTGATTGGGGTGGTCCGGATGACGCAGGGGGCGGCTGGACGAGAGCGGGGAGGGACGCAGTGGGGGTGGGCGGGGAGGAGAGCCGGAGAGGGTCAGGAAGGGCAGAGCTAGGGGGAGGTGCCGATAGGGGTGTGGGGCCAGCCACCGCAAGACAGCACCCGGCGTGATTGGAGGAGGTGGTGGCGGCGAAGTAAATAAATTTACTTCAATTTACAGTATGGCCCGCTCTATGGTTGCGGTCCGACCCAGATCGTTAGCCTGGAGGTGCAGGCAGTGGGGAGACGGGCTGAGGGCCCCGAGCCGCCTGAACCTTGTTCAGGTGGCCCCCAGGTGGGCTCTTGGCTTCGTCGTGACAGTGACCCAATATTCTGGGCATATAGGAGGGACTTGGTGTCCCGGCGCATGTGAGTGGCGTGTTGTCATACAGGCAACATGAATGCGGTACTAGCCCGGATAGCTAGTAGCTCTGAGCTGGCAGGGCGGCCCTAGACCCAGGCATTGTATGGGGAGGTTGCCGCGAAGGCTAACTGCGTTCCGGCAAGATCCGTATGTTGGTCAGAAGGTGTACTTGAACACCTTATGAGGGTGAGGATAGAGGCTAACGCCTAAGAGCCTACCCTGGGACTTAATACGGTACAAGTGCTGGGGTGTCATTTGGCATAGCACATATACACATTACATGCACTATGGCTCGATAGTCCACTTCGGGCCTTGGCCGTACAGCGTTGGCCCAGCCTTTCGGCCATGGGATAATATAGGGGGGTTCGTGTAGTTGGCACGAAGACATCCTTCCACCGTACTGGTCTTCATAACCTTAGAATGGGCATTCTCATCGTCACACAGCAATAGAAGCTGGGACATTTGTAATGAAAATGCACAGTTATAATTTTGCCCGGAAATCGAAGCCAAGGTTTCATCGTGGAAAGCGAGCAAGCTAACCAGCGAGCCGCCTAGACGTATGATTTACATTTAAAATACAATTAATTCCTTGTCGTGTGTAACAGATGGTTGTGATAACTTACTAACTGTAACACAAATAAAGCCTGTTTGCTCTGCCCTACAAATAAACGTTAATTCATGTTTGTGCCATAACTCTTCAGACTAAATGCACTAACGACTTAATTGAAAGCATTTGTGCTTACAATACCCTAGGGACGTACTGTAAAGTGTCCCGTAAAAGTAAAAGATTCTTTTCAAATTCGCAGGATCTCATGATTGACTCAACGAGCGGAAATTTTCAATTTTTGGTAAGAATCTGTGCACGATTTCCAAGCTTCTGTTGTGTACAGAAGGGCAGATGTGTTTCAAGGAAAGACATTTTCTGTCCCTGAGGCTCTCAAACCCTACATTTTTGACATCGCCACGATGATCAAACGCAAACTTTTTCCAAATGAGGAAGAAGCAAAAGATGTGTTAAACGAAAAAAATCTGTAAAAGTTATCATTTTTACTTTAGAAGCTCGTAGACTGAAGGGGATAAGATTTGAGAGTTGTTACATTTCCCAATATCTTTGCAGTGTTGACAATATTAACTAGATCTGTTTTTAGCCGATTACTTTTTTATTGCCACTGCGGTCCAAATCGCAACTGTGCTGACGTCCGTGTACCCGCTACTTTTGGAGTATTTCTTGATATTCAAAGAAATGTCACACGAAATAGAAATTGGTCCCATTCTTAGGATGGCAATGGAAACAGGATCGCTCCCCACTCCTTGGCCAGGTTTTTAAGATACTATGAATAAATATAAATAAAGAAAATCAATTCAAATAAATAAAAAATATAAACAAATATAAATAATATTAATAAATATAAATAAATGTCTAAATTGGAGGCAGGACTCAGATCATTGGGACCGACCACTTTCAAACGTTTAGAGCAATTCACAATAAATAGGCCATTCATTTCGACACTACTCTGGCATTCGTCTGGAATTGACGTGTTGAAACAGCGGAAACGATTGATCATATTAGTCTGCTTCTAAAATCCTCATCAATGTAGTGCCATCGTGCGACCAATTCGGTAGTATGGAGTATTCTAGGACCGCCTACCTTAGGAGGCTTCGCACTCCCGGACCCGCAACTACGTCTACTTTTGTGTTCTCAATATGCAGATTGAGTTAAAACTCGCAAGGCTGTTGTCCTTCACCTGTTTGGCTATTTTCGTAGTCTTGTGGCAAGTTTGCTGTCCCATCTGCTTAAATACTCACTCAATCTCCCTCTTAGTTAGGTGTGACGCATTGTGCTGTTTATAATGCACTACATAATCCATAAATCAGTCTTGGTCGTGCTTACTAAAGAGCTGTACTGTAATGTGTGTTCCTGTAATAATAGTTAATTATTGATGTTTATGTTGATTATATCTTTTGTTAAACGTGGGATTGTCTGTGCTTTTGTGCTCGTTCACATTAATCAAAGAAATGCTTCCTAAAAGATGAATAATATAATGAAAATAACCGAGGCTATTCGGTAACTTGTTTGGGAAACGTTACTAGCATTAAGACATGTAATTTCTGTACAAAAATACGTCTTTTCTGTATCTTCAATTCTGCAATTACTGCATTTTTCGACCCGTGTGTATAGCATCTCCTTGTTAAACCTGCTTTCACGTCAGAGATTTATCTGAAAGGCTTTTTATGAGAAAGAATTAACATTTCACTTAATATATGAAAATCCTGAATAGCTATCACAAAAAAGGAGTGAGAGATAAGAGAGAAGGGAGAGAGATGAGAGAAGAGGGAGGAGAGAGAAGGGAGGAGAGGGTGAAGGGACGAGAGAGAGAAGGGAGGAGAGAGAAGGGAGGAGAGGGTGAAGGGACGAGAGAGAGAAGGGAGGAGAGAGAAGGGAGGAGAGGGTGAATGGACGAGAGAGAGAAGGGAGGAGAGAGAGAAGGGAGGAGAGGGTGAAGGGACGAGAGAGAGAAGGGAGGAGAGGGTGAAGGGACGAGAGAGAGAAGGGAGGAGAGAGAAGGGAGGAGAGGGTGAAGGGACGAGAGAGAGAAGGGAGGAGAGAGAGAAGGGAGGAGAGGGTGAAGGGACGAGAGAGGGAGAAGGGAGGAGAGAGAATGGGAGAGAGGAAGCATATGAAACGGAGTTGGAGAAAGCGCCTGAATGACGAACTAGTGGAGCTACAACCGCATATTCTTTTTTCGCTAGCTGCTCCGCTAAATTGTACTCCTTTGTAAACCTCCAAAAGTGTGTTCAACCAACAACTTTTTTCAGCACTGATACTCGAACTCAGATCCTCGGAGCAAACTCGCCTAGCGACTTACCTCCACGCCGTGGAAACGCTGTGAGTTTCGAACTCGGGGCGACGTTGAAGAATTTAATTGTCTGAACCCAAATTTAATTGTCTGAACCCAATATTTCCAACTTGCAATCTTACTCGTTTCTTTAAACAATCGTATTTAATATTTTTAAAGAGCTGATTTTTTACTTTCCCGTATACGTACGTATACACGGAGTGATATACGTAGTATAGGGAAAGTTATGAAATGCTGCGCGAAAAAAATGGCCAATTTTCGGCGGAAAAAAAATTAATTGCCGGGCCGTGAAAACGAATAAGTGGATAAAACCAGTTGCTAAATTAAGAAAAAAAATCCTCTATCTCGTGGTGTGGTCAAAATCCATGATTTGTTGCTTCTTTATACTTAAAAATCGATTGACGGCATTCCGTCCGTCTGTCCGTCTGTGGTCAACGCTAGCGCCTAAACCGTTCGGTCGATTTTCTTCAAAATTGATATTGCCCAGTCGATCTGATTCTAGTCAAAGCTTTGTGATTTTGAAAAAGATTCTTTAAAATTTGGGGGTACTTTATATGAAACCCCCCGGGGATTTTCAACATTTTCTCAAAAACGGCTCCAAATTTTTTCTTTAAATTTCTTGTATGAATAGAGGAAAATACACTTTTTAACATGGCATAGGTCCGATTTTCACGTACAGCTCTGAATTTTCGAAAATTGTGAAAGTTTGAATTTTTTTCTGCGTCTTTCTCCAACTACAAAATTGAAGATAGAGATTTTTTCTTCAAATAAAATTTGTTCTGCATATTGAGGTCTTTAATAAAGATCATGTAAATGTTTTTCACAATTTTGGTAGTTTTCGTGCAATATTGCGTGCAATATGTGCAATTTTAAAAAATTACAAAAACAAAATTTTCTCAAAAACGGCTCCAAATTTTTTCTTTAAACTTTTGGTAGGGATAGAGGTAAATGTACTCTATCAATGACATAAAAGCCATTTTGGTCTATCGGTTGGTTTTTTCAAAAATTACAAAAATGTAAATTTTTTACTTGTCTCTCACGTCGTTAATATTTACATTATCGGCGATTTTTTTACATTATTATATTTACGAGTATATATGCTTTAAATAATGTCAAGTAAAGTTTCTCGAAAACACTACCGTTTTCTGTGAAAAGCAGCTCAAATTTCGGCATTTTCAGAAATGCTCAAACGCCATTTTCTCGTATATGGCTGCAATTTTTTTCTTGAAACTTTTGTAACGGATAGTGCTAATTACACTCTTTAGTATAGCGTGAAGTTTATTTTGAGTTTTTTTTGTTTTTTTCAAAAATTATATAAATGTAATTTTTTTGAAAGATCTCTCACATCTTTAATATGCACATTATCCGCAATTTGTAAAGATGATTATATTTGTGAGTGTAAGTGCTTCAAATAACTTCAAATAAAGTAGTTTGAAAACTCAAAACTTTTCTGTGAAAATGAGTTTCAAATTTCGCATTTTTAGTAGTGCTAAAACGCCATTTTCTCTTAAACGGCACCTAATTTTTAAAAGAAAATTGCCATTTACGGCTAGGTTTTTGTGTTCTTTAATATTCTAAAATTAATGTTTCTGTTCTACCAATAGGAAACCGAAAAATTAAGAAAATTGCAAAAAAATGTACTTTTGGCGATGATAGATGGTAGCTGGCAAGAAAGAGTATGTGGCAATTCCGAATAGCTAGCGAAGATCCAGGAAAATAGAAAACTAATACGGGAAAGTCTGTGCCATTCTGTAGCACCACTAGTTATAATATACTTTGTTTAAGACAAAAATCGCTATCTTCAATTTTGTAGTTTTGAAATGTTAACTTTTTGGTATTTTCGAAAACACGGAGAGTTCGCCAAAAATGGGCCATGGATATTTCTTACCGTCCCTTGATACATAACTTGGAAAAAATCAAAGAAGAGTTTTGAAGAGTGTTTGA
Source organism: Acheta domesticus (assembly GCA_031308135.1). Taxonomy (NCBI): domain Eukaryota; kingdom Metazoa; phylum Arthropoda; class Insecta; order Orthoptera; family Gryllidae; genus Acheta; species Acheta domesticus. The sequence goes on along the minus strand of JAHLJT010003304.1, from coordinate 12,380 downwards.
GAATAAATTGTTTTAAAACATTAAAAATCATCTATATTTTGTCAAAATTATACGATAACTATATTTGAAAAATTTAACATGACCTTACTCCAAGATGTCTTTGAAAAGATTTCTTCAATATTATATCAAAAGAAAGAGATTCGTTAAGGGAAAAATGTTTCTTCAATATTATCTTTGTAGAAAATGGTTCCCCAAAAATGCAGTTTTGGGATTTTCGAAAAATTTGGGATTTCGGCGAACAAGAGATCTGCACCATTCTCTTTAAGGTAAATATTTATTTCTTAATCTAATATATACATTTCAGTTGCCGTTTGGCTTAATCTAAATTCACGCTATCCGCGACTTTCACGCTATCCGAGGACAAAGTTAAATAAGCAAATTAAAATCAATCAAAAATTGAAGCATTTTTTGAAATAACGTTGAAAATGTTTTTGAGGCTTCATGTAAAGCACCCTCAAGAATTAAAATATCTGCTTGAAACTCCTAAAGCCTCGAATTCAGTTTTATTGAGGAAGATCAATTTGGGAGAAAATCTTCTGAACGGTTTAGGTTCTAGCATTAACCGCAGACCGCCGTTTTGCCGTCAATCAATTTTTTGATAACATAGACCCACAAAACATGGATTCTGACTACACCACGTGTTTGAAATAATTTACTACGAACCAGAACAGGATTTATCCACTTTTCTTTACCATAGCTCAGCAATACGAGTTTTTCTGCCGAAAATTCACCGTTTTCCGCAACTTCAATCTCTTCCTAAGGGCGCAAAAGTAAAAGTCTTTCATGAGTAGGCGAATGCACTGTAAGTGTTTTTTCCAAATTTGTTAATAAATATAGGATCCGAAGAAAGGCGCATACAAGAATTTCCCTTCATTCTTCCACGAACAATGCTCTACTATGTCGTATATCTAATAAATCTTCGGCAAGATATTCGTTTCAACGATAAGAATTCTAGTTACATTTCCGTTTCACTTCTCACAATGGGGTGTCCCTTAATGTACTACAATCATGCTGATTCTTGTTCATCACAACGTTCACGATCTCGTGCTCGACCACTTCATTTTTGCACTAGCAAGAGTGGTTCGGTTGCTATCGCTAATACTTGCATTTCTCGCAGTTTTACATTAGACAGTCTAAAGAAAAGCAAGTTTGTTTCTTTGTTTGTTTGTTTTATTTCTTCTCGTTCGACATACTTGTCTTTCGAGGAGGTTAAATTGTGCAGTACATAGTTATTAAACTTTTGGGAATGGCCATCCATACGCAGTGGTTTATATAACTCGGAAGTATGTAATCATAGTGCTAAATTAAATGAAGCTAGGTTGAAGATTGTTTCAGTTTGATCAATTGACAGTAATGGAGGATTACGGTGGTTTGAATCAGTCTTTGGGATACCTGGATTTAATACGTGGGGATACAGCATTGCGACCTAGGCTGAAGATTAAGGAGCATGGGGAAGTGTGAAGGTTTTGGTAAAAAGTTTGGGCTATTTGTGTTATGTGGTCGCTTAATGAGGGCACTTTTAATTCTCTGCGAATCTGGGTGTTAGGAAAGAACCAGGGGGCATTTAAAGTTCTTCTTAGAAATATATTTTGAATGGCTGATAATTTTTGGAGATTGCTAGTCACAGCTCATCCCCAAACTGGGCAAGCATAAGTTATAGTTGGTAGAATTATGGATTTAAATAGTAGCAATCGGCATTCGTCTTTCATTGAAGAACGTGCATTGATTAGAGGGAAAAGTTTTGATATTTTTGCAGATACTTTGTTGGCTATTGCATTTATATGGGGTTTCCAAGTTAATATTTTGTCAAGCAACACTCCTAAATATTTTATCGGTGAGGAGGTCCAAGGAATATAAGTATTGTGAAGCTTTAATTCAGCAGGATTTTTGGGGCGGCGCAACGTGAAGATTTTTGCTTGACAGTTTAACGGGTTTATTTTGGTTCTCCATTTTTTAGTCCAGTTGACGTACTCGTTTAGTGTGTTTTGAATATAGTCCTTGGCTACGGCAATGTCGTTGTGCGTTGCGAAGAAGGTGAAGTCGTTTGCGTAAAGCGCTATCTTGGAGTCACCGTAGTGGGGATATCGTAGCTAAAAATATTGAACAGAATGGGAGAGAGTGCCGATCCTTGTGGCACTCCTGCATCAATAGTGCGCGGGTAAGAGACTGAAGAGTTAATTTTTACAATAAACGATCTATTCGTGGGAAAACTTTCGATAACCTTTTGTAAATACTCCGGGACTCCTAGTTGTCTCATTTTATAAATTAGGGCCGAGTGCCAGACTCTGTCGTATACCTGACTTATATCCAGAAAAACTGATGCTGTATGTTCTTTAGGTGATAGCCTCGTGCTATTTCTTCAGTCAGTCGTAGTAGTTGGTGCGTTGTTGAGTGATTGGTCCTGAACCCAAATTGAAACGACTGAATAGCGTTGGTGGAGTTGAGGAATTTAATAAGTCTAGACAGTATAAATCTTTCAAAGATTTTTGAAATGGTTGGCAATAGAGTAATAGGTATGTAGCTTTCAACACATCTCGGGTCTTTTCCAGATTTACAGAAGGGAATTATTACAGCTTTTTTCCACGCTTCGGGAAAATAGTGAAGCCTTAAAGCTGCGTTGAATATTGCCGTCAAGGCTGCAATGGATCGCCTGTTCAGCTTTTTCATGCACACGGTATTTATACCGTCGATTCCAGGTGCTTTCTTAATTTTCAGACGCTTGATTTCAACGGTTGCCTGAAATGGAGTAATGAATTTGATGGGTGGAGCGGCGGTTGGAAAAGTAGAGTTGACGAAATTTTCGACTTCGAAGTTGAATGATGCGTTGGTCACGGAATGCGGTTTGAAGGTAGCTTCTTGGTGTTCCGCCATTAGTGATGACTTATCCTCGTCTGAGTTTACTCGATTCGTTCCTATTATGAGGGGTGGGGTCTTTGATTTTCTTTGGTTAGGCGCTTGACCGATGCCCAGAGGTGACTCGAACTTGGATGAATTTCGCCTATATACTTATTGAAACTTGAAAAACGTAGTTTATCAAGTTTTCATTAGCCTTGTTAATTATTTACTTTCGCTTTGACGTCTGGTCTTCGAGTAATTTGCCAGTAGCGTCTCATATTATTTTTTGATTTAATTAAATTTCGAATGTTAACTGGGAGCGGTTTAGCATTTGGCGAACGACGAGGTCGTGTAGACTCTTTGATGGCATTAATAGTTGCTTTGGAAAATTTATCAACTTTATTGTAGATGTCGCGCATAGTTCTGATACTTTTTGGATATGAGTAATAGGATAGAATTAGATTAGTATACTTATTCCAATTTACGATTCCTTTTACTGCCGTGTCGAGCAGGATTCTATTGATTTGTGCCGATATCGATATTAGTATCAGGCAGTGGTCAGAGTCGAGTTCCGGTAAAACTTCTTGATGAATGGGAAAATTAACAATTTTGGTGAGTACAATATCTAAGACATCTGGGATGATGTTTGGATTGGACTCATATCTTGTTGGTTCATTTGGAGCTAGTATGTTGATGCCATATGAAGTTGCAAAATCTGATAGCTTCTGTCCTTGCTACGATGTCGAGTTACATCCCTACGCTATATTTTTATTATTGAAGTCCCCTAGTAATAGTGTCGGATTGTTGTCACTGAATATACTTCTGTATGAGTTTTCCGGAAAGGTTCTGTCAGGGGGTTTATATCCTGCTATAATAGTTAAAGTTTTGCCCTTGATTTCAATTCACAAACCGACCAGGTTTCTTTACCAAGGTTCTTTACGTGGGTTTTGGAACTTGTGCGTGTTTAACGTTCTTCGATATAAATATAGCTACACCGCCTGCCGCTGTATGTGACGTTTCTCTGTCATTACGATACGTGATGAAACCCGGAATATTGAATCTTTCTCCCGGAATTAAATGGGTTTCCGTGACACAGGCAATATAAATACGGTGTTGTTTCAGGAAATATCGGAAACAATTTTTCTGTCTGTTTAGACCGTTGGCGTCCCAGTTTAGTATTTTATTTACCTCTTGAATAGTTGCCATTATTTATTACTGATGAAACTATTGTTTCTTCCATACTTTGGATTTCTGGGATGATTGCAGATACAACTTGTGACACTATTGTTGGTATGATATTTGACCAGTTAGGAGGTTGGGCAGTAGATATTGTTTGGCTGTTTGAACTTGGCTGCCGTGCAGGGAGGGGTGGGAAATGTTTTTTGGATTGTGGTGGCGGGTTTGGAGAAATTGTGGATGGAGAAGTGCATTGGTTATTTGGTTTACTGTCATTTGGTTTTGGGGAAGTTTTAATAAATGACTGAATATATTTTTTATAATAGCTACAACCTCTATAATTAGCTGCGTGAAAATCATGACAGCACACTGTGGTGCGGCGTATTTAGACTTTTTGCATTCCGAATAATGATGGTTTCCCATGTATTTAACGCACCTGGGATCATAGCCACAGTTTGCTTATGAATGACCATATCCCTGACATTTTTTACACATTATTCCTCTGGAATTTAACCTTTGTTGCACTTTGATTACACTATGAATAAATCTGTTTAAAGAATATATCTTTCGAGCTTCGTTATTGCTTTCTAAATCTACTGCACATACTGGAATGGGCTTTCTTTCCTTATTATAAAGTCTACAAACTTTTACCACTGGTAGATTCAAACGAATAAGTCCATCTTTAAAGTCTTTTTCTGGGTAGCTTGTAGGCTTGTCCTTCATTATCACTGATAGGGGCTTATGAGTTGGATCTCTAAACGAGTCGTACTGAATGTTTTGTTCATCACAAAATTTTCTAACACTGCGATAGTCTTCAATAGAAATGAACATTATTTTGACTGAATTTTTTTTAGGTTTAGTAGAAAAATCTGCTTGTGCTATATTTTTTAAGTCTGATAATAACTTATTATAATCATCTATTCATGAACATATATGGGAGGGATTTTCACTTGCACTGGTTCTAACTCACTGTGCACCATGGAATCACTTTCAGTATTTTCAATCACCTTGTATCTAGATGAGACTGGAATATTATACCTAATTTCACTACACTCTTCACTGTGCTTATCATTATTTTCACTACGCTGAGAGAATTTGCGCTTCTTACTGTCTGATCTGCTATCGGCGTTAACGCCACTTACTTGTGCATTTTGCGGGTTAGTAGAACCAGAAGTAGTACATACGCAACTTTGTAGGTCTCCTTGTGCTGTAACAGTTGGCCCTGGTTGAGATATTAACGGAGGTTGGCCATGATGCTGTTGAGGCACTCCCATTAGCTGCGGCTGAGTTTGTCCTTGTAGCGCGAGTTGCAGCTGTGTTTCCAACTGCTGAAGCTGCTGTTGATACATCTGCTGCTGTTGTTGAAGTTGTTGTTGCAGATGAGCTATCATGTTAATATCTGGCTGAGAGTTTACATGATCAAGTTCACTTTCCGCTTGGTTTAAAGTTTCCATGGCACTTCTGATAAGTTGCCCCGTTAAGGGGCCTGAGTTCTCTAACATTCACAATAAATCAGCCCTTAACTGATGCAAGAAAGTCACAAAAAACGTTTTAAATAAACTTAGCCCGTTACGGGTTCCGTATCCGTCGGTCACCACCTAACGCTTATCTTGATTTGGCACCACTGAGGGCAAAGGGTAAGCGCTGCCGCGCAGCGGGACGTGCGTACGCTACCACTGCTAGGCCGAGCAAGTTAGAGAATGTTCACGTCTTTATGATTTACGAGACCTTCGCTATGAAGAAGTAGTACACTGAGTTCCAGACAAAATGTTGAAATCATATTTACAGGAAATTAATTGACGGAAGATAGTTACCAATCATACCAAATACAAATGCAATAACTTCACTTCCAAGATATGACGAGACTTTTCTTTTATAATCTTTGATCTTGCACACCCCTGATGACGACTGCGTGTTGCTAATTAAAGGTTAGTAATAACGACGTAATACGAAACCTCGTGCGTGTTACTATACTCGCATTCAGAGATGAAATAAGTGCGGCAACCACCGCATATAAATGGGATTCCAGAATCCGTAGGAAATTTTTAGTGTACAAATATTAGAGAACAAAAACTATCGTATTCTACGGCAAGAATGGTAATTCTAATTTCCAAAAATTTCTCAATAATAGAATGTAGGTTTTGCGCCGGTGGCAACATATAGAAGTGTAATTTACTTTTATTCTCTCCCAAAATTACATTTCTTTAGTTGTGGTACAGCATTGTTAGAAACGTTTTGTAATTTTCGACAATTTAGAGTTTAACAAAATTGGACCTGCAACAACTTTACAAGTGACCTAAGTAAAGACCGTGAAACGAGAGGTGCTAGGGCCCATTTTTTTCTCGCAGTTACCTAATTTGAAATATATATTAATTGTTTTTAGAACGACAAAATTATAATTTCTAAACATACTAAAAACTCAATAAAACTTTAAAAAGTCCAATTAAACCTATTCAAACAAGTGTCAATGGTGTATATCTGCATTTATTTCGTCAGCCACGTACAGTAATCATTAATTACATTTAGAAACATGAATAAATTTAACTGCTACTGTATTTGCAGCCTGATACAGAAAAGAAAGAATACTATTTTACACAAGAATGCATCTAAATGAGCATAAATATTTTCTAAATGTCATAATCAGCTATCTGAACTCCTTACAGTAAAAGAAATGTATTTGTTAGTTTCTACGTTAAATATATTACCTTCCTTAATGCCTCAAAATAAGCTTTACGTCATATTAAGAGTGCAATTAGCATTATCTGTTCCCAACGTTTGAAGAAAAAATTTGGAGCCATTTATCAGAATGGTTAAGTTTTCTCAAGAAATTTTACTTGAAATTATTTAAAGCACATGTATCATTAATAATGCTACATGTGATAATGCTATGTAATAATATGCTATAGGTGAAGAAATCGCCGCTAATGCAATATTAACCACGTGAGAGGCAAGTCAAAAAAATTACTTTTTGCAATTTTGAAAAAACAAAGAATAGAGCAATATAGCGTTTTATGCCATCTAATGGAGTACATTTATCACTATCCCTACTAGAAGTTTAAAGAAAAAATTAGAGCCGTTTGTGAGAAATTCTTGTTTTTGTATGTTTTTTTAAAAATTGCTACATATTGCACGCAATATTATGCAAAAACGTCTAAACTTTTCTAAAAATAGACATGACCTTAAAAGAACAAATATTTTGAAGGAAAAACCTCTATCTGCAATTTATAGTTGAAGGAAGACGCCGAATAAAATTCAACTTTCGCATTTTGAAAATTCAGTTATATGTGAATACTCAGACCTATGCCACCTTAATAAGTGCATTTTACTCTATTCTTACAAGAAGTTAAAGAAAAAAAATTGGAGCCGTTTTTGAGAAAATTTTGAAAGTGTCCGGAGGGATTCATGTACAGTAAGTAAATTCAAGGGGTCACGAGATTAGTCAGATCGATCGGGAATATCAATTTTGGAGAAAATCGGTTGAGCACTTTAGTCGCTAGCGTTGTTCACAGACAGACACGCGGACGGACAAACGTTTGCTTTCAATTGGTTTTTCGGTATCAAGGCCCACAAAACAGTGATGCACCGTGCACTGCACCTCTGTGTAAGGTGTTTTTGTATACCAGCGTTTATAAACACCCCTTTCCATTAACAAAATCGATCATAATATGGCATATTCATACACGAATCATTACTTCATTGCTATTTCTGCACGAAATATGAGCCTCACTGACGTAATAGTCCACGGCTACTATGTATATTATCAGTTATTTTAGTTTCAAGAGGCAGTGGTACCATGTAAATAGATTGCAATGTTCGCAGTAAAAATCAAATACGTTATGAAAAACTTTACTTTTAAAAACTGATTTATTAATTTATTACTCCTTTAAATTATATATTGTTTTTTATTTGGTAATATAACAAGAACACATAATAAGGACAACAAAAACATCAAATTAATTCTGTGAACTGTACATTAATTGTTACAATTTGATAAATTGGTCAGTGACACTCCGGAACATGCATTATATTTAAAGTGCTTGTTTTTTTTTCCGATGCTTTATGCACTAACCAATACCTTGTTAGCTATTTGAATCTTGTTATTCACCAATTCTTCGATGTAATCGCCGGCTACACTTATAGACCGCCATCCTTCAGACGTTAAAGTGTAGTGATATCACCACCATTATCTGCGAGAAACGTCGCGGATGTTCTCCTAAACGAATGACCAGAGTACTTTTCTGCATTTGGTAATTTTTAAAAAATTGCAATATTTTTTTGGTATTTTCGCAAATGTATTGATACCAATTGGATTGCAGCTGCATTTGCCATGATTGTAAAGCAAAAGAGTTTATAGTGTTTAACATGTTAGGGTCTTAAGGAAATGTATTTTTTACAGAATTCAACATAATTATTATCTTCACAGATACGATAGTAAAATATTCTGGGCTTGTCGTTTTTTGTCGCTTTAAATGTTCACTATCAAAACAGTACCTTCCTCTTTCACATCGTTGATGCACAAATTGTACAATTCGACACGTCTACAAGCAACAAATATGCCAAAATAGCAACAACCTGAAAATAATACCAGTTATTAATACAATACACCAGTTAAAATTAATAAAACTTAACTATTATTGCCACTGTCATTTTTATACCTTCATTAAAGAAAAATTTCATCATCAGCTTTTGTAAAAAATGTGTTTACATCTTGTTGGGAAAATACCATTGCCTTTATAGGTTGATATTCCACATTTGCTTGTTTCATAAGTAAACTTACATAAGTTTCAATTAAAGTTCATTTACTACCATATATTTTTACATTACATATATTTTTATAACACAATTTTTTAGAAAAATTCTTACCGAGCGAATATGTGATGCCTCATTTGACATTGAAGCTATGTTTCCATCAATACCGCATGCTCTAATCTATGAAAGTTTAGAGACATTACTCGAACAAAATAAATGTAATATAACTATCCCAGTAGGTGAAATTTACATTGGCCATAAAATATATACTTAACAATATGGCGTTTCAATTCAACAATAAGTCTATTAACAAATTGACGGCACACAAATAGGAAGTGCAATCAGTAGACTCTAGCCGATATTGTTATAAGAACATTAGAACAATCTATATAAAAATAATAATGATGAAAAATTAGGATTAGTTATTACAAACGATATGTAGATGACATGTTTTTTGGTTATACATAGAGATCATATTCATGAAAACTTCGAATCTTTAATTCATATAATTCTGGTAATAAATTCGACAGTTTAAAATGAGGTTAATCAACAAATTAATTTTGCTTGATATAACGATCAAAAGAGAAAAAGTCGATTGACCACAAATGGTTATAGGAAGGAAACTTATACTGGAAAAACACCGAATTACATGTCCATCTCACCCGAAAACGCATAAAATTACTGTAATATATGGTTTTGTCGATAGAGCGGTCCTTTTGTCAGAACCAAAAATATGTAAATAGAACATTAAAATAGAAGAGAATATATTAAAACTCAACAATTACCCTGATAAAGGTCATTAAACAAGTTATAAAGAAAAGACTAAATAAATATAAATTAAACACTACTCAATTACGAAAAGAAAAGAAAAAAACAATAGAATAACGTTACCATATATACCAGAAATCACTTAATAAATAAACAGATGGCTTAAAGACAAAACAGAAACTGTATATGTTTACCCATATCTGTATTATTCACTGTAATATCATAAAGAAAAATTGACACTACGATTATGAGAATGTTTTTGTGTATGAAAGTAAATGCCAAGATTTGCGACATGAAGTACAAAGGACAAACTAAAAGGAAGTACATAGGACAAACTAAAAGGAAACGAAGGCAAATAATGAACGTAATAAAATATCAAAGAAGTAACTGGAGGACTTCCAGAGGGCCGTGCCAAGTAATCGGACTGTTTTCGCTCGGGAATCAATATAATTACAAAATATTAGCGAACCAGCCTGCCACTGGTAAGAAAAACTGACATTTATCATAAATGTGTTTTTCAAATCATTTGCAGACATAAATAAATCCAGCTGTAACTCACTCTGTACGTGTTTCACAGTTTCCCCTCCGGGGAGACTGTATTGGGCATTGAAATTATATGTTCCATCAAGACCTGCAAATAATGCAGAATAATAATTCAAACTTACCTGAAAATATTACATCTCAAAATTTGTTATCACAAGATATAATATATCAGTCACAAAATGCTTTCTCTTCAATCAACATCGAATGCTGTCAATGTACCTCAAGCTACTCTCGGATTGATAGAAATGCAAACGGACAACCAGCCTCCCTTCATTTACACAGACATTTCGTATAATGCAAATAGAAGCCAGCCTCCTCTACAAGAAACAAATCCAGCCAAACGTCAAAAGTCATTGCCTCAAGATGTGATACATCAACCTCAAAATTCTTCTCTGCAATCAACATCTTCTACTACCACCAATGTTCTTCAAGCTGCTCCCGGATTAGAAGAAATGCCACCTAATAACCAATCTTCCACAACCTTTACACACACTTCAGTAATACAAATAATCAACCTCCTCTTCAAGAAGCAAATTCAGCCAAACGTCAAAAACAATGTAAACCAACCTATTCAATTCCAACATACTCCAGATACGACATCTTGAATGAAACTGCCGATCCTGATAACGAACTCTCTAACTCTGAAGTGAAAATTCCACCGTTTAACAGTGATTGGAAAAAATTACCAGCTATTAATACAAGATATATCAAAAATTGTGCAACATAATACACCACTAAGTCTCGCAAAAATGAAATAAAAATACAGTTCACATCTATGACGACTTTAGGAACTTTCGCAAATTTAGTGAATCAAACAACATTCAATTTTATACATATCAAGATCCATCAAAAAAGTGTTTCCCTGTGATGCTTAAAAACATTCCTGCTTCAATTTCAGAAATAGACATTTATAATGAACTATTTAGGTTACAATATCCCATAATCAGTGTTAGAAGACTTTACGACAAATCCAGAAAACCTCTCTTCAAACGTGTGCTTTAGACCTACAAAACTCCAAAGAAGGTAAAGAAATTCTACACCTGAAAACCTTATTTCATTGCTTAGTGAATATTCAACCAAGAACTCACGTTCTTCACCCATACAATGTTAAAAACTGTCAACGATTTGATCACTCACAGGCAAACTGTCGTTTAACTCCCAGATGTGTCAATGTAATCAGAATCACCACTATTCTCTTGCAACAAACCTCAAAATGCACTTCCGATTTGTGTTAACTGTAACCAGAATCACACTGCTAATTATAGAGGATGCCCTTTTTTTAAACAGCATTAACAAAAAACTTCTAAATTCAATAATACTTCACAAGAGACCATACATAATTTGGAAAATACAAATACACAGCCTAAAACCTTCACATTCCACAACACAGACTTTCCCCCCACTTCAGAAACCTAATGCCTGGTCAAATACATATTCCAACACAGCTCGCAATTCTCAAATATTAATAACATTAACACTTCTTCATTAATATCTCACAATTAAGTACCACAATAGTTACGCAAGTTATATCTTCACTAATACCACAAATTCAACAAATCATAGAATCACTTCTGAACAAACAAAATGTCTAAGAAAACTAACAGCATAACACTGCTCAATTGAATGCAATGGAATTAAAAGGCACATCAATTATTTGAACATTTTTCTTTATTTCCCACAACATCCAAATAGCATGTATCACTGCGAAACGCATCTCATCCCCAATGAAAAATTTTATTTACATGGATATAAAATATACAGATATGACAGAATTGACAATATAGCATCGGGGTGGCGTAGCTATATTATTTCTTCTAAACTCAACTCTTTTCTTATAAATACACCTATCACTCCCTCCCTCGAATTCATTACAATAATAATCAATATCAATCAAATCCATTACCACCTTACAGTTGCGTTATAAGCCTCCGAAGTATAATTTCCCGCTGACATATTTTAAAAGCATTATTTAACAATACAACAGATAAAATCATACTGCTCGGAGATCTAAATTGTAAAAATCAAAAATCTGGGGAAGTCTTAATAATAATCCAAAGGTATAAAATTACACAAATTTATTGCTAATCATAATCTTCAAATTCATGCCCCTAATGAATCCACGTATTATTCATATAATGAAAATATCATCCCAGATATTTTAGATATACTAATCACACAAAACAATAAAACCTTCCAATTACTCAAACGTATTACCTGAGCTTGATTCAGATCATTATCCAGTTATTATAAACATTTATTTCAACTCTCATATCACCTATTCTAACTTTTCTCCTATATTCCAAAAAGTT
>JAHLJT010003303.1:0-36082 GCA_031308135.1 Acheta domesticus | reverse complement strand
AACCAATAGTCTTTTACTATGCTCGCACTTTTTCTTGATCCTCCAGCTCTCTAGTTCTCGCTCAGCCCGGTACAACACGGCTCGGCAGAAAACATGAGCCCCACTCGGAACGTCACGGCTCAGTTTGCAGTGCTGCTCACCTTCTTCCTTTACAATTCGGACTTCTCAGTTTTCGCTCTCTCTTTCTAATGACCTCTGCATACCGTTTCGTTACTGAATAATTTCTATAATTATTAATTATTTCTTCAGAATTTAAAAAAACCCTTCAGTTGTTTCTCATTGCTATCTAGTCCAAGACGCGCTTTTACGCTGGGGTTTCTGTGGATGTTGACAGTACTGCACTGCCGTGACGTAAACAGAACCTGCCTCCCCTCGCAACCCCCGCTGTGGAGTATCCAGAAAAAGTGCGCGTATAGTAATTAGAGGTGCCTGAGGGGCAGTGTGGAGGCCGTTGCCCGGCGCTTCACTAACGTCACCATTCAGTAGCGGGCGACCACGCCTCCAGCTGAAGAGAATCCACTTTCTCCAGTCCTCTCTCGCCCAGGAAGGGCACACCAAGCGTCGCGCAGTAGGTCGTCTCCTTGCTCTCTCGCCAGATGTGACGCAGTGGGTCACGACAGCTCCGTTCAGCTCAGCTCCTGTAGACAGGCGCTGGGATCGCGCGATACAAATCGGTTTACAATTTTCCCGGTATAATTAAAACCTTGTCTCGCAATTTAAAAAAATGCGTGCAATGCTGCCACGCGAACCGATGTAGATGAATTTGCCACACGTCGTACTAAGTCGATCAAGTAGAGAGAATTTCGATAACACAATAAGTTGCCTCGGCATATAGCAGCGTATTCGAAGAATAACAAGAGAAACTTTACTAACATCAAATGATAAATAGAACTTTGCGGGCACTCGCCCCTTCTGCTCACAGCGGGCACTCCTCGCCCATCTGATCCCGGCGGGCACTCGCTAACTCGCACCAGGCCTTAATCCTCCCCTCCAGTCCCCCAAAAGTTCTAGAAGGTTCTCCAAAATTTTGCGATTGGCCGAAGGTCCGTGCGTCGTACGAAATTCTCCTCCAATCACCCAGAATATTTTACAACTGATTTGAGTGGAAATTTCCATAATCGGTGCTCTCGCTTGCACTGGATGTAAATTGAGTGCCTGGATGGCCGTGTTGCCGCTGCGTTCCTTGAAATTCTCTGGGCAGGTTGACCCGAAAGGGTGCATCTGCTGAAACAAACCCCCTCTCCGGCCGCCGCCGTGGCACGGGCACTCAGTCATTGCAGATGCGCGGAATGAATCAGCTCTCCCTCAGTCGCCGCCGTCGAGCGCGGCACAAACATGCACGAGCTGGAAATCTGAGACGTAGATTTCAGAAGGAAGTTCCTTTATTTAAATAATAAATATTCGGTATTGTCACAATAGAGGGTCCTCGATGTAATGTCCTAAATGTATTGGTTACCGAATTTGATTTTCGGCAGTAGTCCGTGTCGTTCGACCGCGTACAACTCTTTCGGGCCTTGTACGATCGCTCGCCGCTCGCCCTCATATCGCTGATTTGGGTGCTTCGTCCTATGACAAATGCCACATGTGCTATCTGACGAACCTCCCTTCCCATATTCGGCCAGTAGCAATGGTTCATAATAATGGTCCAATGGTCCTAATAATTTTCTCCCCTCCGATAAAACCGTAATGCTGATGTGTTGAAAATAATCTCTTCCGGTTCCTTTCAAATTTGCCCTTCTGTCCATTTATCTTCCTTTACAATATGCCTTCGTATATTCGCCAAGATCGCGGATTCTAGTTACGAGTCTTAGAGACCATCGTGATGCCCATCCCGTTGATTCTTTATCTATTTCACAATTTCGCGGGTGTATTGGTCTTGCTGCTGCATTTCTATTGGTGTCCTTTGTCTGGGATCGATGTCACATACTTGGATTATTGTTACCACATTTTCTGACAATTCCTTTTCCCTCACCTCTATATTCTTGACAAATTGTCCGGTAGCACATTCTTCCGCCCATCACAATATTCGACGTAGAGTCTGTTGTAACCAAAGGTTCCACGCAACAGCCTCTCACTGTTGGTGTGGCTTCTCATTAAGATGGTTAATGCTTTGTGGTCCGTTATCACAGTAAACGGGCGTCCCATTAATAACACCCTAAACTTCTGAGTGGCCCAAACCACGAGCTTGCAGTTCCGTTACCCCATATCGAAACTCAGCTCCCTTCAGCGTTCGGCTGTCCAAAGCATTCACCTGCTGTTGCGCCCGTACTCTTCAATTTGGAATAAAACGGCGCCTAATGCAAACCCACTGCTATCGGTTTGTAAATACATCCGCTGACGGAAATCTGGGTATTTAACTACATGCATGCGTCTGCTCAACGCCTTCCGTAGTTTCTCAAATGCGTCCTGGCATTCTGGTCCCATTTCCAACTGCTACACTTCCTTAAATGCAACTATGGTACTACTTTACTCGAATAGCTCTTAACGAATCGTGCAAATAAGTAGTGCAAATTCCGAATAGCCATCGTAACCCACGGATGTTCCTAGGTGGAGGTAATCCTTATCAGCTCCCTCTTGCTTTCTTGAATTTTCATATCCTCGTTCGAAATCTCCTGCTCATAAATTCCACTTTTCTGCGACAAAATGTGCATTTCTCTATGTTCAACTTTAGGTTACTCTGTTGAAAAATCTTGAACAATTCTTCCACACTACGAAGATGCGTCTCCAAGTCAGGTGAAAACAAAATCAACATGCATCACCATTGTTTTCTTCAACTCTGGCAAATTACGTTATCAAGATATCTTATTAATACCGCTCTAGAGTTGACAGTGTTTACACTGAATTTAGTAAAGCTTTCAATTTGGTCAGCCCTTCAATATCTTATTTTAAACTTCAACAATTTGAGATATGTGAGCCTCTGTTGCAGTGGTTCATCAGTTACTTAACTAATGGAGGGCAGTATGTGACCTTTAGAAACATAGTGTCTCATGCATTACAAGTTTCTTCAGGGGTACCACTTGGATCCCATTGTGATCTTGATATTTATCAACGACTTTACTATGGTTTTGAGGGTTGTTAAGAATATGCTCGTGGCAGATGAATTGGAAATTTATAAAGGTATAGGCGTAAATACTCTGCATGATACAATTAATTTGCAGTATGTACAGAATTCCTTCACTGCTTGGAGCAATGATAATTATTTAGTTTTAAATCTAAGTAAAGGTAAAACTATTACCTTTACCGGGTCTACATTGGTAAACACTGGTTATGTTGAATTCTATAATATTGGAGAGGGTGTCATTGGCTCCACTATGTCGTTTGGAGACGATATCCATCCATACCTATCACATCCAAGACTATGTTAAGCTGTTTGCAGAGCGAACTAACTGCTGGGATTGGTTAGAAAATATGTCATTAACTGCCTTGAGATCACTGTTCTGGGTAATTAAATACAAAGTGTGTACTGATATGCTCATCCGTAGTGTGGTCACCATTTTTTGCCGTACATAACAGTTGATTGGAAACTCAACACACGTTGACAACAAACTGAAAACACAAGTTCTTTAGGATTGCTACATAAGCTGCCAGGATTGGTGACTCTTTCGTCAACCACAAATGTAGAGAGATATCAATACTTTGGGTATTCGACTTCTCAGATCATGTAGCGGCATTGCTGATTTAGTTTTCGTGAGGAATTCTCCACAGCGAAATTGAACCTGTTTTTAACGAACAGCTGGACTTTAGAGCACTGCCATTCTGGTGAAGATCATTTGGCATATTTGTGTTCATTGGGTCAAATATACATTCAGTGAAAACCAGTTAATAGACTATGCAGAACTGCTAATGCTACCGATTTGGAATTAATAAAAAAAACATGTGTTTTTACTTTCCCGTATACGTACGTATATACGGACTAATATAAGTCGTATAGGGAAAGCTATGTGATGTTGCGGAAAATCGATTTCGAGATTTCAACGGAAATACACGTTTTGGAGTCCCCTGATACCGAAAAAGTGGGCCTTTTCAGAACGTCCGTCTTCTGTCTGTCCGTCTGTGTCCGTCCGTGTCCGTCCGTCTGTCCGTCCGTCTGTCCGTCCGTCTGTCCGTCCGTCTGTCCGTCCGTCTGTCCGTCCGTCTGACCGTCCGTCTGTCCGTCCGTCTGTTCGTCCGTGTCCGTCCGTCTGTCCGTCCGTCCGTCTGCCTGTCCGTCCGTCTCTACCCGTCTGTCTGACAGTCTGTGAACAACATTAGCGCGTAAACCATACGTACGATTTCTTCCAAAATGGATATTCCCCGTCCGATCAGCGTCCACTCGTGGCGCCTCGATTTTGAAAAACATCCTTCAAAATTTGAGGGTATTTTACATGACGCCCCCCGGACATTTTCAAAATTTTCTCAAAAACGGCTCCAAATTTTTTCTTTAAATTTCTTATAAGAATAGAGAAAAATACACTTAAGGTGGCGTAGGTCCCATGTTCACGGTTAACTCTGAATTTTCGAAAATTACCAAAGTGAAATTTTTCGTTTCGTTCAACTGCAAAATTGAAGATAGAGATTTTTCCGTCAAACGTTACAGTTTCTTCTCCAAAGTGAGTTCTTTCATTAAAGCCATGCACATTTTTTGAAAATTTTAATAGTTTTGCGCAATATTGCACGCTATATTTGAAATTTTTAAAAAATTACTAAAACCAGATTTTCTCAAAAACGGCTCCAAATTGTTTCATTAAACTTTTGGTGAAGATATTGCTAAATGTGCTCTATGAGATGGCATTAACGCCATATTCCTCTATTCTTTTGTGTTTTCAAAAATTGCAAAAATGTAGTTTGTCTGATTTGTCTCTCACATTAATATTTACATTAGCGGCGATTTGTTCACATTATTTTATTAATGAGTACATGAGCTTTAAATAATGTCCAATAAAATTTCTCGAAAATTGAATTGTTTTCTGATGAAACTAGCTCAAATTGCGTATTTTCATAAACGCTCAAACGCCATTTCCTCAAAAATGGTTTCAAATTTTTTGTTCAAACTTTTCGAAGAGCTAGTGCTAATTTCACTCTTTAATATGGCTTAAAGTTAATTTTGGGGTATGTTTTTTTCAAAAATTACAAAAATGTAATTTTTTTGAAAGTTTTCTCATACGGTTAAAGTGCACTTTTCCAGCTATTTGCAAACACTTATTTAATTTGTGAGTGTAAGTACTTCAAATTAAGTTTTTCGAAAACTCAAAACTTTTCTGTACAAAAGAGCTTCAAATTTCGTATTTACAGTAGCACTTAAGCGCCATTTTCTCGAAACGGCTCCAAATTTTTCAACGAAAATTGCCAAATAATAGTTTTGTTCTACTATAAGAAAACCGAAAACTTACAAAAATGTCGAAAAATATAGTTGGGGTGGCAATAGATGGCAGCTGTCAAGAGTATCGGCAAGTCCGAAAAGCTACCCGAGACCAAACGAAACAGAAAACTAATACGGGAAAGTCTGTGTCATTCTGTAGCAACACTAGTTGAGATGTGTCACAGACTGATGTGTAGATTCACATAATTTTTAATTTTTCCTTGTATAATTTTTAAAATTGTTTAAATTAATTTGTGAAGTAATTAAATTAATTTTTCATAGTTTTTATGCGCTTGAATGACCTTTTTGTAAATCGTTTGTAAATGTTTATTGTATAAAATGGACTAATTATTCATGAATTAAAAATAAAAATAAATAAATTTTAGATAAAATAAACTCATATAAATAAATAAATTGATAGGAATAACAGATCATTGGCATAATGCTGTGATATTAAAGTTGGTATGATAACGTATTACTTTCCTCACTATATATGCGGAGTGTAAACGAAGTATAGGGAAAGTTATGTAATGCTGCACGAAGAAACGTCGAATTTTCGTCTGAAAGAAATTCATTGCCGAACCCTGATAACGAAAAAGTGGATAAATCCCGTTGCTAAATGAAGAAAAAAATCCCTAACACGTGGTGCAGCCAGAATCCCCATTTTGTGGGTCCTTGATACCGAAAAAACAAGGAAAACAACGTCTGTCCGTCTGTGAACAACACTAGCAATTAAACCGTCCAGCCGTTTTTTTCCAAAATTGATATTCCCCATTCGATCTGACTGATCTTGTGGCCCTTTAATTTGAAACCGATTTCTTAATTACGGGGGTAATTTACTTGAAGTCCCTGGGACATTTTCAAAATTTAAAGAAAAAATGGGACCAACAATTTTGACTACATTTTTTTGCTGGATAGTCTGAATGTCATTTAAGAGAATGGCGTAGGTCTCGTGTTGGTTGATAACTCTAATTTTTTGAAAATTGAAAAAAATTCAAATTTTTTTAGGTGTCGTCCTACAATTATAAAGATACAATTTTTTTCTTAATGAAATGTGTTCATAAAAAACAGATCTTCAAATAAGGTCATGTTCAATTTTTCAAAAACATGAGTATTTTTGCGAAATTTTGTGTCAAACAGGCAATTTATTTTCTTTCAACCATTTTTCTTAAAAACAGCACGTCTTGATTAAATTGGGACCTTTCCCATATAAAGGAAGCATAAGAGAAAGGTGGAGGTTTTATATTCGTTGAAATGCCTGATTTTGCAAAAACATAAAATTTTAAAAATTTCGGCGTCTTTCTACAACTACAATTGTGAAGATACAATTATTTTTCTTAATGAAATATCCTCATCAAAAACAGATCTTCAAATAATGTCATGTTGAATTTTTTCAAAATATGCGTATTTGAGGAGTAATTGGGCGTCAAAAGTAGTCGCCCGCTCCCCTAACAGAACTTTAGCCTAAGAGAATTTTAAAACAGAGCCCAATATTTGTTTGGTATCCTTAAGTATAGAGAATAAATAACGAAAATGCATTCCATGCCTAGGACATGACATATTTACCTATCTCTGTCGTTTATTTCAACTCAATCCAAAATAATGAAGTATTGATTACGAGATTTGGCTGCATCAAAATAGACCATACATATTTACGGACATTTTAGGTTACAACTGTAACTCAATGCATCAAACGATTGTATATAATGTTTCTAAGAGAGGAAGCTTACTATGGGGCTCAGCCAGCAAAGAAATTTACGATACAGACTGTGCTACTTAAATTTTTTGAAGTTGTGGAAATGTTACCCGTTGTTACCTTATATCTTATTCGACACATGGAAAGATATTTATAACAAAAAAAGCTTGTTTGTGTAAAAATGAGTTTTACAAGAGAATTCCAGTTACCTGGTCAGGCAGTTGAGAGTATTGGAAGAAAATAAATACTATCATTCTTGATCTGTTGATAAAAACATGATCATGCTCTTTTTCTATATTCAATAGGGCTTTTACTGCTCCTGAGTGTCGTACGGAAGTGGATTGCTTCTTTGCCCTGTTTTTCTCTCGTTTGATCAATGGAGATCACTCTGGACCTCAATTTGAGGAACTTATGCCTGCAGCTCATTGGGTTCCTCTACCAACTAGTGCTCAGGTTTGTAGTTTAAAGATTAAAAATAATTTTGTAAGATGGTTATATTTTTTTATGTGACTCTTTCATTTTTATATTAATAGATTCGTCTGAACTCAGCACTATCTGAATTGGAGTCCAATGATTTTGAGGAATTGGTAAGTCTTCAAGGAAATAGTTTTCTCTTTTAAGACTGCATAATAAAAATTTGACTATCAAGTCATATCCCTTTACACTACTATCTAATGATTTAAAAATATTGAGAGATTGGTTCAAACCTCTTGATGTGTTATTCAGTTTGTTTTTATCTTGAAACTCAGGGGAGCAACATCAATGATTGCCAACGGCTCTTCTCTATAATTGGCTGTTGTATGTACCACAAGGTAAGGTTTTTTCTGTTTTTATTTGTACTTTCTTTTTCACAATTTAAGTCACTTTGATCAATGTTGTAACATCGTTTCTTTATTTTGTATGATAATTGTTCTGGTTTAGGGATACCTCTTAGCATCACATCTTCCAAGAGCAGATCTTCCTGATGTCCACACAATGTTGAGGCAAAGGGGATTGGTTCCTTTGTTACGTTCAGAGCCTTTGCATCAGTTGGTGATATGGCATGAAGTATATCCTTTATCATGTTCAAGAGGCTTGTTGTCTGATAAAGATGCGAGCACTGGACTGAACTCTGTTACTACTGCTTACCCGAATCCTGTAGGACGCTGGTTTCTTCTTATTGTTGGCCAGGTTTGTAATCATATATTGATGAAAAGGAAATTTTCTTATTTATTTGTCTGTTTATTTAGTCTTATTTAGTGTGCGTGCGCGCACGTGTACGTGTAAGTGTACTTGCGTTTGTGTAGTTGTTTTTACAAGGGCAGGGGAAAATCTTCCATAAACACTGCGAGGCCCGCACTCCGCAGCTTGTGGGATTCACAGCTAGCCTGTGCCCACCCACTAAAAATCCTTTCCATCCCTCCGATTCCCTTCCCACGGACCCGCTGTCAAGCATTGCATCACGGGAAGGCTAGATCGGCTTTTCGCTCTGTCAACTTATGTCATGGGATACTCCTTCGCAGTCGTTCCTGTACCCAAAGCGTCTTTAAAACTTAGCGGCCTGGGTGGCTACCACACTCCAATTCTCTTGACACACCAGCGTTCTAGTGACGATGGTATCAGGAGTCACTACCTGCAGTCGGTGGACTTCTTCCCTCCTCAACGAAGCGTGGACAGTGAAAGTACATGTGCTCCGCATCAACCAATAGGTCACAGTTTGGGCATGAGGAGTCATTGTCCATTCGAAAACGGTAGCACCCATGCCCCTTTAACAACCTTGACCCCCTGGGTCAAATACTAATCCGCATCTCCGTGTTTGCTTTTGGGCCACGGAGGTTGGTTACGTTAGGAATAAGACAGAATGTCTATCATCGAGGATGATAGAACCCATCGCCGTTGCCACTGGGCCATTGTCACACCCTCTCTTCCTTCATGATGACACCCCTATCTGTTGCACCCCCTCGCGTACATCTGTAGAGCCTGGCCCCTTCTTTTGCCATGAGGTCTATAGGAGGCATTCACACGGTTTCGTATGACGCTATGTGAAGCACCCTGGCCACCCTCAAGGCGGACCTTCGACACACTGACTTCGCTTCGCTGATGCACGATTGGATCCCAAAGGCATCAGCCCAAATGTGGACTGGGTAGAGGCAGCTTAGAGTTACCGGTGCTAGACATGCAGCACCCGTCTACTTTGCCTTCGACCCCCAACAGTAGGCATAATTCGTGCCAATGCCGAGGGCATGCGAGACACTTTCTAGCAGACTGCGCTCGTCGAAGCGTTCTCGCTTCAATCTGGACTTCTAAGTTTCTTAAAGATTGATGAGAGGCTATTCTACAGTCCCCTAAATTGAGATAAAGAAAATTGAAAGAAAAAAAGCATAAGTCGAGAGCAAGCTGGTTTGCGTCCAGAGAAATCATGTATTGACCAGATTAACATCAAGAGGATAATTATTGAACAGAGTGTAGGATGGATAAGTCGGATATATGCCGTCTTTCTTGATTTCCAGAAGGCCTTTGATTCGCTAAATTGAAATAGTATGTGGACAGTTTTAAGTAAACATAAGATACCTGAAGTATTAATTGAACATATAACACAACTATTCGATGATTTTGGATGTTCCCTGGTGCACGGGGGAAATACGAGGGTTGGGGCATACATCACGGCAACTATTATTTTTTATGAGAATACGAGCACGGGTGGAAAATGTGAAACATACACATGAACGGACAAGGTAAGAACTAAGTTCATGGACATTTAACGACCCACCAACTTTGGGTTTCTCAGATTTATTAAGATATTTGAAATGACAGTACTTGTTCCAAAGCATTTGAGTACATAGTAAATCACAACTTTGCAAAAGAATTGCATACCCGTTATGAAGACTCGATTAGACAGATGCTCAATTACCGCACGTGCCACATTGGTCCGCACACTCACAGGTCGTCACATGCGTTTGCTGATCACTGATTGCTACGCGTTCTCGCAGAATCTCTCCTGCCCATCTGGCGACTGTCCGATATGCCCATGCCTTTCACTCATGAGCATTATTCCCATGACCTGGCACAAGTTCCCTGTAACATTCTCCTATCTTTCTCCCAAAGAGAACGTCTTGAAGTATGTGCGCTGTTCAAAAAATGTCACATTCATCTCGCACGGCGGTAGTCGGACAATTGGATTTCATGTCGCTCTCTGGGCTAATAGAGATGCTCACTCTGCAATTTGTGGATGTGAACCCATCCTAGTGCAGCACTTCTTTCACGTTACAAACGAAATTGTGTGATCCGTTGCCTCAACCCTCGTATCAGATAAAATAGAAGTAAAACAGGGAGTGAAATAGGGCTGCGTCCTGTCGCCTCCTATTTATTGCAGTGCTGGATGATGTGACGCAAAGAGTAACAACAAAGGAAACTAGTAGTGCTAAAGAATGGCACAAGCTTTCCCGTATTAGTGTTCTATTTCCTTGGCTCTTGCCTAGCTAATCTGAATTGCCACATACTCGTGCCAGCTGCCATATATCGCCGCCCAAATTACATTTTTTCGACATTTTCTTAATTTTTCGGTTTTCTAATTGTAGAACGGAAATATTAGTTTTAGAATATTAAAAACAGTAAATCTTCGCACTAAATGGCAATTTTCTTTGAAAAATGTCGAGCCGTTTTTATGAAAATGACGTTTAAGAGCTACCAAAAATGCTCAATTTAAAGCTCTTTTTCACAGACAATTTTTGAGTTTTCGAAAATCTTCATTTAAAGTCATGTGAAGTACTTTAACTTACAAATACAATAGTGTTTGCAAATTGCTGATAATGTGCATATTAAAGGTGCGAGAGGCCTTTAAAAAACTACGTTTATGTAATTTTTGCACAAACAAATGGATATCCCAAATTCATCAGGATTGAGAGTGCAATTAGCACTATCCGTTCGAAAAGTTTGAAGAAAAAAATTGGAGTCATTTTTGAGAAAATGGCGTTTGAGCGTTTCTGAAAATGCTGAATTTTGAGCTAGTTTTCACAGAAAACTGTTGAGTTCTCGAGAAACTTTACTTGACATTATTTAAATCACATATACTCGTTAATGTAATGATGTGAACAAATTTCGACTAATGTAAATATTAATGAGAATGTAAAAAAATTGTTTTGTCATTTTTGAAAAAACAAAAGAATAGAGTAATATGACGTTTATGTCATCTCATAGAGCACAATTAGTACTATCCCTACCAAAAGTTTAAAGAAAAAATTTGGAGCCGTTTTTGAGAAAATCTTGTTTTTGTAATTTTCTAAAATTACACATATTGCACGCAATATTGCACGAAAACTACTAAACTTTTCAAAAAAGTACATAGCCTCAAGGAAAGAACTCACTTTGGAGAAGAAATTGTATTTGACGGAAAAATCTCTATCTTCAATTTTGCAGTTGAACGAAGATGCCGAAAAAATTCAAACTTTTGCAATTTTTGAAAATTCAGAGTTAACCGTGAAAATCGGACCTATGCCACCTTAATAAATGTATTTTACTCTTTCCTCACATAAAATTTAAAGAAAAAAAACTGGAGCCGTTTTTGAGAAAATTTTGAAAATGTCCGGGTTGCTTCATGTAAATTACCCCCAAATTTTTCCGAATCTTTTTCCAAATCTCAAAGCTTCGAGTCGAGCCAGATCGACAGGGGTTTCTTCAATTTGAAAAAAATCGTACGTATGGTTTAGTGTTCACAGACAGACGGACGTTTTCCTTCAAAGGCTGTTTCGGTATTAAGGACCCACAAACGAGAGATGCTTGCTATACCACGTATTAGGGGATTTTTTTAAAAATTTAGCAACTGGTTTTATCCACTTTCGTTATCAGGGTCTGGCAATGAATTTTTTTCTGCCGAAAATCCGCCTTTTTTCCTCGTATTACCCCGTATATACGTACGTATACGGGGAAGTAAAAGGAGGTATTAAATGGGGTTTGAGGAGAACTCTGAAAGACTTAAGAGTATGCGACTTATGTATTCTCTTTCAAAATTTTATGAATGTGAAGTCAAAGCTTAATGATATGTGAGGAAGCAAAGAGAATGTGTTAATTAATTGCAATAAAACGAAATCTTTAAGAATAAATACAAATCTTCAAGACACCTTTCAAATTAATCAGGAAGAAGTATATGTTCACAAGTTTCAATATCTGGAGAGTATAATAACTGATGATGGAGGTGCAGATGAGGACGTTAAACAAAGATTCAACAAAGCAAACGTTTGTTTTATATAATTAATAGAAGTCTGGGAAAACAATAATATTGCCTTAAAAATAAAACTACGCAATTTCAACTCGAATGTAAAATCTGTGCTTTTATACGGATCAGAGACTTGTAATTTATGTGATTTTTCCCGTTATTTTCCAAGTATTCATAAACCGATGTCTACGAAGAATCCAAACATTGGGTGGCCACAAGTAATAACAAATGAAGAACTGCTGCTAAAACGCAGAAAAGGGGAATGGGTTATGACATACTTTAAGGAAACCCCGAAATTCAATTGAGAGAGAATCACCGTGTTGGAACCCACAAGGGAATAGAAGACAACGTCGGTTGAGAACATGGAAGACAGTGGAAGGAGTGATCCGAGAGACTGGTATGACGTGGAAAAAAAGCATCCTTAAAGCAGAAAATCGAGTAAGATGGAGATCCTTTGCAGAGTGTCTTTGCTCCGAAAGGAACTAAAGGAAGGAGAAGATGGAGAGTACAACTCTCTCACTTTTCTGCTCGGCCATCTGCAACCCTACCGATGTTAGCCTCCGCCAGATCTCAGCCACAGCCTCGTTGGCAACCTGCGTGACCTCTTTATAGTATATATACCGAACATTACCACCGCAACACCCCCCTGGGGGTGGGGGTGGGGCAACTTGCGAATTTCAAATGGGAACCTCTACTTTTTATTTCACGGTTAACTCTAAATTTTCGAAAAAAGCAAAAGTTTACAATTTTTTCGGCGTCTTTCTGGAACTACAGAATTGCAGGTAGAGATTTTTCTTTTAAATAAAATTTGTTGTCCAAAGTGAGTTCGTTCATTAAGGTCATATACTTTTTTTGAAACATTTAGTAGTTTTCGCGCAATATTGCGTACAATATGTGCAATTTTAAATAATTACAAAAACAAGATTTTCTCTCAAACGGCTCCAAATTTTTTCTTTAAACTTTTGGTAGGTATGGTCTGCCATGTTTAATCCGTTCCAAAACCTCTGTCTCATAAAGTCCCTGCTTCCCAATTTTTACCCCTAAATATTTAATTTCTGTAGTTTTCTTAATTTTGTTTCCTGTGCCCATAGTTATGTATTCATTATTAGTATAAATACTAATAATCGGAAGATCTGCCCAGTACACTGTTTTTTCCTAAGTTGAGTGTCAGTCCCCACTTTGCGTATTCATCTCTGATCCTTATCAGCATAAATTCTATATCATCTTGGTCGTGCGCCACGATTACCTGGTCATCAGCGAAATGTAAAGTGTAAAGAGTAGTGTACATATCCAACGGTATTCCCATTCCCGCACAACTCCTTTTTTTAATTTCTGCAGAACCTTATTCACATAGATTTTAAATAATGTCGGTGAAATGCAGCATCCTTGCCTTAAGCCTTTCGTGATTGGGAATGATTCTGTCAAGTGCTTTCCTACTTTCACTATTCCTGCTTGCTCTGAATATAATTCTTTCACTGCAGCAATAAGACTACTATTCAGATTAAGACGTCGCAGGACCTCCCATAATTTATTTACTGGCACATTGTCATATGCTTGTGCGATATCGAGGAAGACGATGTGTAATTCTCTCCCCGTTTGCCACTTGTTGCATTACTTGTGATAAACAGAATGTTATCAATGCAAGAGCGCCCTGCTCGAAAGCCACTTTGTTCTTCTTCTTCGTGCATTACGTACTTTCATTCTAGGCGATTTCTCAATATTCTCCCATATATCTTACTAAATGTATTAGTTACTGCTATTCCTCTGTAATTTCTGCAGATGTCCTTCCTTCCTTTCTTGTGGTTAGGTGTGATGTGTACTATTTTCCACTCATTTGGTACATCTCCAATATTCATGCTTTTGTCCATTAATGATTGTATCATTCGCATTAGTTTAGGTGTTCCATTTTTCAGTAGCTCGCCTGGAATATTTCCAGGTCCTGGGGCTTTTCCACTTTTTAGTTCTTTTACACTCTTCTCTACTTCTTCAACTGTTATGTTTATGGAACATTCTCTTGGACATATGATCTCGGTATTAAGCATGAATTTCGGCCTGTCTTCCTTCAGCAATTTACTGAAATCTCCCATTGTTTGCTTGTAATACCGTGGATTTGAACATTCTCTCTGCACGGTGATTTTATATTCCTAATACATTTCCAAACTTCAGTTGTTTTTGTCCCACCTATATACATTTCTATTTCCTTACATTTCCTTTCCCACGACTGTTGTTTTTTCCTTCCTTATCAGATTTCTTACTCTTCTCCGCTGGATTATGTAATTGTCTTTGTCTTCATAGGAACTTAACCATTTTGCAAATAACTGTTTCTTTGCCCTAATCTCATTTATCAATTCTTCATTAATCCTGTATTTAGTCTTTTTGTCTCTTCTCACGACCACTACCCTAAGGCTTCTTTCGCAGCTTGGTGTAGACATTTTTTTAAGTGTTCATACATGTCAGTATTTGTTTGTTCTGTATTTTCATTTAATAGGTTATCTAACCTATTTTGATAAAGATAACGGGTACTACTATGTACCAGTCCTCTCAAGTTGTACTTTATTTCTTGTTCGTTTGCTTTCTTCCCTAAGTCCTTAGGATTCTCTTTACGATACTTCCTAGGAGGGAATATTATTTTTAATTTCACCAAGTAGTGATTAGAACCACATTCTGGTTCTCGGTGTGCCCGAACATCCAATACTTTTCCTTGGATGTTCTGCAGAGTAATCACATAGTCTATCACTGACCTACCTCTCTGTTGGTCTGTCCAGGTATACTTATGCTCATCTCTGTGTTGGAAGAAGCCATTTTAGATTATCATGTTATGTTGTTCACACAGAAATACTAATCTTTTCCCATTTGAGTTACATACATCCTCGCCAAATTGCCCAATTACTTTTCAACCACTTGCTTTTCCCACCCAGGCATTAAAATCTCCGAGAAGTATATCTCTTTTGTCTCCACAGTCGCTGATGATCTCGTCTAGTTTTGAATAAAATTCTTCCAATATACTAGTTTTTTTTGTTTTCGTTTGGTGCATAGATTCCAAGAATTGTCAATTTAAATCTAAAGTTTTCAAGATTTACCTTAATAATTCTCTCGTCAATCGCTTCCCAATTTCTTAGGTCTTTTTTATATTTTTCTTAATAACTACGGACACACCTTTACTTCCTCTGATCTTTTGGGACACCACTCCAAATGTGTATGTATGGGCCGATTTCCTCTGTTCCTAAGGCTTTCTTCTTAGTTTCGCTCATGACTGTGATATCCATATCCATCTCCTGTAGTTCGTGTATTACCTCCTGGGCCTTTTCCCCAAACCCTTGCGTATTCCAAGTCCCTACATTCATAGTCCATTTCTTTTGCCAAGTTCGTTTCCAATATCTAACCGGCTTATCCTTGGTAGGCTTTTTAGCATTTTGAATTTTTTATAAGGCAATGGGGAGCTGGCCCATCGGCTCAACCCCCTGCGCAGAGGACCAGGGTTTTACTTCAGAGTTTTCCTTCTCTTAGACGAGCTGTCTTCCAGGACTATCGAGTCTCATCTACCCGAATTTAGGAGAAATGAAGACAGCATTATAGAAAATTGAGGAGTAGAGTAGTAAGAAAAGAAGAAACGTTCTAGAACAGCGAAGAAAATAATATGAATGACACCCTAGCCCTCGAGACCTAATAGCTTCTGGGTCGAAAATACAAGGGACCAAGAGAGGTCTAATAGAATAGATAAAAGAAGTATGACACAAAGTACAGTTGAGCAGTGTCACACCAGAAATGGGTACCACCTGGCAACAAGGGTCGGGGGTGGGGGGTGGGGGAGCGGTATTGGATATAGGTATAGGGAGGAATGTGGGAGTATCAGGGCATGGAAAGGAACCGAAAGGTCGTTGTGAGACATCCCTTCGTCTGGCTCCTCCGCTGAGGTTTGTACAGCTTGGGTGACCCTACTAGTAGTAATGTTAATTGATTCTTCAACCAATCCACACTTCTACCCCTGACATAGCCCTCAGCATAACCTCCTCGCCCGGACGGTCAGTGCTACTTTACGGCGGCGTCTCCTGGAGGAGGATGACGAACATGTACAACTTAAAAACGATGGTCCTGTTGAAGGTTCATCTCTTTCCAATGAAACTCTCGTCATTGGGGAAAATTCATCTGGCAATGAATTACACGATAAGGGCATGATGCGAAATCTCCTCCGACGCGAGATAGAAAAAGTTCGACAACTTTTGAATCTCGTACACCGTTGAGGAGAATATACGAAAATGCCAAAGCTAAAAGAGAGATAGAAACAGCTAATTCTGTCTTAAATGAGGTGGTACAGGCCCCAGATACATCGAGATATTACTGAAATCAATCACATCATGTATGCAACTGCTTATTTGGTCTCTCAGATAATTTTGGGGCCAGCCAAAAACACCGACGGCCGACAGAAAAACAGAGTAAACAGCCCAGTACCGCCATGGACGAAGAGAATTATGAAACGGATAGTCGACACTCGGCGTGAAATATCACTCTTAGCTGAGGCATCTTCTAAATCAACGCACACCACTAAAGTTCAACTAAAGATATTCAATGTTGAACAAAAATATCGAATTGAAAATGACACAAGCAGGCTAATGGTAGTTGAGAAGCTAAAAGAAAATTCAAGCATGGGCTCAACGAATTAGACGTTATAACGTAGAATAGATTTCAGTATGCAGAACTGGTTGTTTGAAATAGACGCGAAGAGATTCTATCGCAATCTGACTCAAAAACCGAATGGCAACGCTATCACGCCCTCAAAAATGACGTCGAAGCATTTTGGGCAGGAATCTGGGAAGAGAGCAGATCCTACAACAAAGACGCGTCTTGGATTCAATCTGAAGTTGATGCTGCAGACAAACTTGTGAAAACAGTGAAAGAAGTTCACGAATTCTCGGAAGAGGACCTCTTCCAAGCAATTAAGAACATGGGAAACTGGAAATCCCCCGGGGTGATAAGATCCAGATTTATTGGATTAAGAAATTAACAACAATACATTCTCATCTAGCAACTTGTCTGCCAGTACTGAACAAAGTTATAACTGCAGCGATAACTGACAAAATTTACAGACACCTAGAGAAGAATCATCTGATTCCAGCTGAACGAAAAGGATAGCGTAAAAGGCTCTTATGGCTGTAAGGAAATCTTGCTACTGAATAAAGTAATCTTGAATGATGTAAAGAAACGCAAACGTAATTTGAGCATGGCTTGGATTGACTACCAAAAGGCCTTTGATAGTATACCACACGACTGGATTATAAAGACCCCTGGAGACCTATCGATTTCATCCTAGACTAGATTTCATCCATGAAATATGAGACAAAATATTAAAGAAATCGTGGAAAGAAAAATCACTCCACGGACAATATTTGAAACGAATGGACAAGGTGCAAATCAATAAAGATCAATCATTTTGTGGCTTAAAAGGGGAAGAATGAAGCCAGAATCGGAAGCACTTGTAATAGCTGCCCAAGATCAGGCCTTGAGAACACGATATTATGATATAGCTGTTCTCAAAATTTCCCAAGATGATTAATGCCGCATTTGCCAGGAACATGGAGAAACCATTGCTCGTATTGTCTCAGCTTGTCCAATCCTAGAAAAGACCGAATACTTGAAAAGACGCGACAGGGTGTGTAGCTACCTCCACTGGCAGATCTGTACTGCCCCCGAAGTTCCAAACACATGCCCCAAGTGGTACGAACACTCACCAAAACCGGTGACGTCTGTTGGATTGTGTACGATATTGTACGACCAACAAATTCAAACGGATCGCACGATAGGAGCAAACAATTCGGATATTGTTATCCGGGATTTTGAGAAAAAATCGTGTCTACTTGTCGATGTTGCGATCTAAACGCCGTTACCAAGGAGGCAGAGAAACGTCTTAAATACTCGTACAAGAGTTTGGAAATCGAGATGAGCCGAATCTGGAGCGCAAAAGCACAGGTCGTTCCGATAGTTACCGGAGCTCTGGGATTTGTTCCGCAAACTTTGTGTAAGAACGTGTCTAAACTGCCAGGTAATTCAAAGACTGGGAAGTGCAAGAAATCGCTCTATTTGGAACAGCCCACATTTTGCGCAAAGTATTGTAGAGGCACCCGACAGTCCCTCGATCTGCTCCTTAGGTAGCTGGTTGCAACCTGGAGTAGATTTTACATTCAGCCGACTCATAACATCTCTAGTCGTGATGAAGTGGAATAATAATAATAATAATAGTAATAATAATAATATCCATGGATATAAGTGGAACCCACTGTTTTAAGGTTTGAGATGTTGGGTTTGATAAGGTTGAGACTGTTTTAAGGCAGAGGGCATCACCTTAGCAGTGATACTTGAAAACGACGAATCGTTTCATTGCAAGCTCATATGCGAAGCCAACATCTACAGCCTTGTCTGAGAGAAGAGGACAATGCCCTTTATTTGGCTTTTAGTTGGATATTTTAAAAATGTTTATCTGACTCTTTCCTGCCAAACCGTGTTTGTAATTGGATACATTTATTTTCAGTTTTACTTGCATTTTACTTTGCTTTTCAAAAAGTTTTAACTTGCCACTGCCACAGTGCTTATTGTTCTGAAAATAATTTGACATGGGTAATTAATGACCTTAGCTGTTGAAGCACCTCATTGTAATCATAATCATCAAGGCCAAGTACAGCTGACCAGAAAAAAGCTTTTCAGGTGTACAAAAACCTTTGACTGGCAGTGTATATGAGTGTGTGCATTTTTAGAGGGTAGAGGGAAATCTTCGAAAGACACAATGTGGGTTGTACCACATGGTAGTGTGAGATTTTCACTCATGAAAGCCACCTCCCTTCTCCTCCTCTTCGCGGAACCGCTGTTTAGTATTACATTGCGGGGAGTGGATCAGAGTGGCTTAGGCACAAGCCACTTCTCTTCCCCAGATTGTAGGATGAATCCAAGAAGGATCATCCGACTTTGCCTCTTCCCTTTTCTATTCTTCTGAGCTCAGATATTATGGTCTGCGCATTTGCACTCACCGTCACCCAGTTGGTTTCCGTGGCGAGCATGCAACCCCCGTCGAGGTGGGTTGGTCCACGTCCTGACGGGGGGATGCAGAGAAGGCTCTCAAGTGTTCCTTTCTCCATTTTTTCATCTTCTTGCTTCTCATTTCATGTCGTGTACGTTCTTTTCACTCCTTTTTCTTCCTCACTGGCCTTTTCTGTATGCTGAACGCCCTCCCATGTGTTTGCCGTGCAAGGCGACCCGTGTCGGAGGGAATGTGTGTCCTGGCAGTTGAGGGACCTGTTTGTTTCCCTATCTAGTCCTGGTGCTACTGTTCGCCTTGCACTAAGGGGTACGTTGATTACGTATTTTGGGGAACATTCCTTGTAGGTTCCAACACACTCGCTTTGGCCCCGGACTCTTCTAGACGGGCGGTCGGGAGCGAACCCACTCCCGATCAATCGGCTCGGACTAGGTCTTGTACTGAACTCCAGGGTGAGCGGGGGGATCCACGGCGGTGCAGCGCTGTGTTATTCCCCCACTATATCTCCGTGGCAACCCTGGCACTCCGATGGAGTGTCCCCTTGTTGGGCTCCGTTCTGGGTGGGGACCACGAGGATGAACCTATTCCATCTTTATGGATACTTCACCTTTCCCCCCACCCTCTTCCGCAAGGAAGAGGAGATGTGCCGAGAGAACCATCGACTTGAATAGTTTCCTTTCTAGAGAAGATTGACCCAAGATGCCTCATTTCCTCCTCATGTCATGCGCTGAGGAAGGTAAAACTTTTAAAACTGTAAGTGCTGTCCGTCTGGCGCGAGCCATAGAAGAGGCTTACGGGAAGCTCCAAGCGGTCGAGCGACAGAGGAATGGAACGATTCTTTTTGAAGCACGTACTGACGAGCAAATTGGAAAAATTCAAAATACAAAGCAGATTGCCGGCCTCCAGGTAGTAGTCACGGTTCATCCCACCTTGAACCTGTGCAAAGGCGTAGTAAATCACGAGGACTTTGCTACAGAAACGGAGGAAAATCTTCTAACTTTTTTAAGACCTTTGGCGTGACTGAGGTATACGATCGGAAGGAAGGAGCAGGGAAAGTGATCCCTACTTCTACCCTGATCCTTACTTTTGACCGACCATCCCTCCCGGAAAGGATCGTTACCGCTTTCTACAACATCCGTGTGCGGCAGTATGTGCCGAACCCTTTGCGCTGCTTCAAGTACCAAAGGTTTGGGCATACCCAGCAGCGATGTATGTCCATAAACGCGGTTTGCGGGAACTGCGGATCATCAGTTCACGAACCACAACCCTGCGACAAACCACCGCACTGTGTGAATGGCGAAGGCGATCACCCAGCCAACGACGTGTCCCACGTTTCTCCGGGAAAGGGAAATCCAAAAAATAAGAGTAACCGAAAAGGTTTCCTTCCCTCAGGCGAAACGTAGGTTCCAAATCAGGAATCCAGTGGACCTATCACGATCTTTTTCCAGTGCTGTAAAAGCTAATTCCCTGGGGGTAACAGCGAGTTGTCAAACTCACTGTACCCCAGCGGTAGTTTCACACTTTAGTTGTCAGGTGTCGCGATAGACTTCCCCGAAGATTCGGCGTGTATCCAAGGTGGGAAAGTGGTCATTCCCACCAAGTACAAAAACCCGCTCAAAAACTCCACCAGACATCGACCACTTCCACTGAGACTCCTACTGAAACCCATCTCAAGCAGATACCGCCTCCCAGGAAAAATATGTCATCCATATCCCGTCCACCTCTTTCTGTTTCCGAGATTCAAATCTGACGATCCTCCAGCCCCTGTAGATCTCGGTCACCCGTGGCCAAAAGCCGGGAAATCCCCTCGACACAGGCGACCATATCCAGCAGCAGTCAGGATGACTGCTGTTGATGAGGAACCCTACGAGAGTTCCTCTACAACCATTCAGAAGGTGAGAAAGAAAAAAGCAACCAAAGAAATAATTTCTCATATGGCTCTCTCATGGAACTTAAATGGTCTTCGTGCTCACTCAGAAGAATTAAGATTAATAATTTCTCGCCACAGACCATTTATAGTCTGTCTTCAGGAAACTCATCTTCACCCTCCGCTGTGTCTTCGCGGCGGATTTAACATCTATCGGTTCGATCAAGACGACGGACTTCGTGCTCACGGCGGCGTCGCGGTACTCATCCGCGACTCCCTGTTCTCTGAGGAACATAACGTTCGAACCGACCTCCAAACAGTTTGCGTTCGGGTACACCTACCATCCTTCTCTTTTACGGTGTGCAGTATATATATTCCCCCTGGCCAAGTCGTGTCACAAGAGGAACTCGAAGATGTTTTTTCTCAGTTGCCCGCCCCTTTTCTTATTGCGGGGGATTTTAAAGCCCACAATCCCCTCTGGGGTGGCACGAGGACCTGCCCGAGAGGTTCTATCCTCGAAAGTATTATTGACCAGCAAAACTTAATTCTTCTGAATTCCGGGAATCACACTTATTTCTCCATGGCGTCACACTCCTCGTCAATCGATCTGGCACTCTGCAGTCCATCCCTATTTACCATGGTAGAGTGGACCGTACTCGATGATCTACATGGGAGTGACCATTTTCCCACTTTGGTCCACTTTAATGTCCCTGATTTAGACGTCATCTACCCTCCTCGCTGGCTATTCCATCGAGCCGACTGGGATACATTCAGCGAGAAAATTATAATGCCAGACCACTTCTCAAATAATATCGATACCTTGGTGGCCCAATTCACCGACGCCGTTCTTCGCGCAGCCACCATTGCAATCCCGAAGTCTACGTGTCGGCCACGACGCGTCCCTGTGCCTTGGTGGAATGCTGACTGTGCCACCGCGGTGCGAGACCGAAAGCAAGCACTCGCGAGGCTCAATAGGTTCCCCACCGCATCAAACCTGATCGATTTCAAAAGAAAGCGGGCCAGAGCCAGATTAGTAATACGGGAAAGTAAGACCGCTTCCTGGAGAGCCTTTATTTCTTCTCTTTCTTGCCATACCCCGCCTAAAGTAGTATGGCGAAAGATCCGACAGATCGGAGGAAGATTTTCCCCATCATCTGTCCCAGGACTTCTTATTAATGGAAATCTTATTACTTCTCCAGAAAAAGTAGTTGAGGAATTGGCCTGTCATTATGAAAATTCCTCCAGTTCCTTACACTACTCCCCTAGCTTCTTGAAAACTAAGAGTAGAATGGAGAAATGCAGATTGGACTTCTCTACCTGCCCGGAGGAAGATTATAACGCCCCTTTCTCCATGGATGAATTTTCCTGTGCGCTCACCCGTGGGAAAGATTCTGCTCCAGGACCAGACCAGATACACAACCAAATGTTAAAACACCTGCCGGAAGAGGCACGTATCTTTCTCCTCCGTATCTTCAACAAGATTTGGATGGAACATACCTTCCCTAGAACCTGGCGCGAAGCGATTATTATTCCTATTCCTAAAGAAGCCGTCAACTTACCGCCCAATCTCGCTCACAAGCTGTAAATGCAAACTTCTGGAGCGAATGGTGAATACGCGTTTGGTCTGGCACCTGGATCAGAGAAACCTACTTACCCCCATCCAATGTGGTTTCAGGAAGAACAGGTCAACCATGGACCACCTTGTCACCCTTACCACACAGATCTCCACTGCTTTCGTGCTACGTCAACACCTGGTAGCAATTTTCTTAGATATAGAGAAAGCTTATGATACTACCTGGAGGTACGGCATTCTTCGCACCATCCATTCTTGGGGTCTTAGGGGCCGGCTCCCCCTTTTTTTAATAGCCTTTCTTTCCTCAAGATACTTCCGCGTTCGCCTTGGTGACAGGTTATCCGCCAGCCACCATTTAGAAAACGGGGTCCCTCAGGGCTCAATTCTGAGTGTCACTCTGTTTGCCATCGCTATCAATAATATAGCGTCGATAATCCGAGAGCCGGTGAAAGCATCGCTCTTCGTTGACGACTTTGCCATTTTCTGCTCTTCCAAGAGTATTCAAGTGATAGAGAGACAATTACAACTTGTCCTCAACAAATTGCAGGAATGGAGTGATGCTACAGGTTTTAAATTCTCCGCATCAAAAACTAGCTGTATGCACTTCTGCAGGATTATCATCTTCATAACCACCCCGATCTTTTTCTTGGAAGCCATCTTCTACCTTTTGTGGACTCTGCAACTTTCCTTGGGCTTACTTTCGATAAGAGTCTAACTTGGCGAAATCATATACGTAAACTGAAGAGCCGATGTGTCTCACCTCTGAACCTCCTCCGCACCCTTACAGGCAGCTCTTGGGGAGCTGACCGTGTGTGTCTCTTGCGTTTGTATAGAACCCTCATCCGCTCTATTTTGGATTATGGATGTATTGTATATGGGTCAGCGTCACCATCAACCCTCCGGCCATTAAATACCATTCACAACGCCGGTATAAGAATTAGTACAGGCGCCTACCGCACGAGTCGCATCGAATGCCTTTTGGCCGAAGCTGGAGAACCATCTCTGAGCCGAAGGCGAGATATTTTATTAGCCTCTTATGGGGCTAAAGTGTCGGGACTGGTTGACCACCCTTGTCGTCGTATAATCATCCACCCAAAGTATGAGTCCTCGTACATTCTTCGAACATCGTTACCCCATCCCCCAGGTATTAGATTACGAAACCTTCTCCGGGAATTAAATGTAGAACTTCCCACCCCTGTGAAACCCACAAGTGACGGGATCCCCCCTTGGAAACTCCTCCTTCCCAGTATTGACTTCAGAATCTCCCATCTGCCCAAACAAACTACTAGTCCTCTGGTTTACCAGAAGCAGTTTCTGGAAATGAGAGAATCCTATCCGGATCATTTATTCTTATACACGGATGGTTCATCGTGCAGAGACGCGGTGGCATGTGGTTTTTACTGTATCAGGGCCACCAAATCATTTCGGCTTCACTCCAAATGCAGTATTTTCACTGCCGAAATGTTTGCAATCTTTGAGGCCCTAAAATACATTGAATCAGCGACGTTGCGGCGAGTAGTTATCTGTTCCGATTCTCTCAGCTCTCTTCAAGCCGTCTCCCGTCCTTCGTCAGACTACCTGACCTTATCCGTTCAAAGCCTGATTCATCGTCTTCTGTCCCGCCGCTATGACCTGGTACTTAGTTGGGTCCAGGCCACGTGAGTATCAGAGGGAATGAACTGGCCGACCAGGCGGCGAAATCAGCGACTCGTAAAACTCGTATCGACATCCCTTCTGTGCCATTGTCCGATGTTCAGGCTTTCTTGAAACGATCCGTGCTTAGAGCGTGGCAAACAGAGTGGCACAATAGCACTTTCAAACTAAGTGCGATAAAGAATTCTGTGTATCCCTGGCGCTCCTCATCACGGTCCTGTAGGCGCGAGGAAGTGATTTTAACCCGTCTTCGTATCGGACACTGCCATTTCTCTCACGGCTTCATTCTTCGAAATGAAACTCGCCCCATCTGTGACTCGTGCAAGACTGTTCTTTCCGTGGAACACGTCCTGCTGTACTGTAGGAAATTTGTTGGCAGTCGACGAAGACATGACCTGGGCAACTCGCTACAAGTGGTGCTCGGGGAAGACGATTCTGCGCTCTCAAAACTTTTTTGTTTTTTGAGAGAAAGCAGAATATATAATTTTATTTGAAAGATAACAATGTTTTATGTTGTTTTTTGGCCCCTTTACAGCCAATTTTACGTTTTAAGATAAATTTTTCGCGCCCTTTTTCCTTCTGCCATTTCTACATGTATGCTTGAATTTGAATTCAAGCCTTCTTTTTAGCCAATGTACTTGCTTTTAAACAGTGGGTAAGTAACATATGCAACACTGAAATTTTTTTCTCCAAATACTCTGGCATGGGCGCAAATGACCAAATGACAGTAGTCGAAGCGCCCTCTAAACCCTATTCAATCAATCAATCAAGCATGCAACCGACCATTGCTTCGGATGTCAGCGAGTCGATATCGAAGATACGCATTACGTGCCGTCGCTGCAGATGGAATCGCGGGCTCTGGAAGAACACGTGCTCGGCGTCCTCAACAGCAGGTTCACATAGTGGGCAGAAGGGGGTATCCTCCAGCTTGAACCTGTGGAGATGGAGAACGCCAGAAAGCAACAATGTTTAGATAACAGCTGAGTCAGGCAGAAATTTACTTCGCCGTGCTTACTGTTGATCCACGGGGCAATGGAGGGAATAATGTGATAGGTCCACCTTGCTTTAGTGGACTTGTCCCAGCGGTCCTGCCGTTCGAGCAATGTTCTCGAACAGTCTGGGTTCTCTTGTTTGTGATACCGCCTCTGTCTCTCCTGCGCCAGAATATCGATAGGAGGCATATCCGCAATGACGCACAATGCATCGTTTGACACAGTGCGGAATGCACAAGCTACCCGCAATGCCTGTACACTAGAGCTCTGCAATCAGCGAAAACAACCGCTCGAGACTCTCGGGCTCCGCGCCGACGCTCGGCGAAGGGAGGGGGACCTTGCTCGGGGGGGAAGAGATAGCTGTTTAACGGACATTTCGACCGGCCGCCTTGCGGCTCCCGCCGAGACGCGGGAGTCGCCGAGCGCCCCGGGCGCTCGAGCGCTCGAGCGTCTCGAGCGCTCGAGCGCTCGGCCGCTCGGCCAAGCGCCGGAATGCACAGTAGCTTCGCCCCTCAATGCATGTACGGGATATAAAGTCGCCGCATGTAGTGATCGCAACACTTTCAATTCATTTTAATCGAAAGAAAATACAATTTCAATTAAACGATTAATTTGTTGAAAAGTAACAATTTATCGATTGACTGGAAATAATTTTATAGAGACAAACAATACATTTTTTGAAAGAATTAAGGCAAACAAAGACTCTGAAAATAAATTTTTATTGTTTTTTTATATTTATAGTGCTTGAGGGAAGATAATTCGTTGCGTACCAATTGTAATGTCATTGAAGTTTCTTACAAACCCGGATATAAGGCATATTTATTAAATACAATGAATATTTGGTCATAATTTCACGAGTATATAAGAAAAAAGCATATGCTAAACAAAAATGAGGTGGGTACTATTTTCCTTGCATCAAAACGTCTTGTCATTGGGCGTAGTAATTTATTGTGAAATAGTTTATGTAAGCCGACATGGCCTTAGTATTTGTCGACTCAGTCGGCGGCCAAACAACAGCGGTCACGGCACATCAGCCTATTCAACTCAATAATTCAAAATACATTATTTACTATTATATACACACGTTTAACATTATTTTCAATTCGTCAAAAGTATGTATACATGAAATGATGCATATAAAGTTTTATATGTACGAGTACAATGTTTTTCAATTATTCCATTATTTTTCGTTTCAATACAAGATAAGCGATTAAATGTAATTAAAAATCGTAAAAGCTGAAATTGTGAATCATTGACTTCTGTGGAGTAGTATTGAAGCTCCACGAGACCCCCTTCCTTCGGGTGAACAGCGTGGCAGGAAGCGATAACAAAGGTTGTGCGAGGTGGACTCGGTGGCTCCCACGCAGCGCGCCATCGCCGTTGCGACGAAATTTCCAGGAAAGGACAGGAAGCAGTCGAAAGAGAAGGGTCGAGATATGTGCACAAAGCTTTCCTCGTAAGATATTGAGAAGCTCGCAAGATTATAAATAAAACTAAAAGTACAATGAGCTCAAAATAATGCGAGGTGACTGAGGCAACCCGCACGCCTACTGCCGGATTAAGAAACCAAGACCTGCGTTTCAGATGCCTGAAAATTACAACAACAGCAACAACAAAAATATTTGGAAAAGACGGCAAAAATACAAAATTGGAAGGGAAAGGTACTAATATATTTCATTGCACTTGCATCTAAATTTAGCAGAGCATTTGTATTTGCTCCATATTGCACCATATAAAATGAAGGAAAATTAATAATTTTATGTTCATTAGAATAAAATAGGCAATTTCCGAAGCATCCGATACCTAGTCATTACAAAGAACGGAATTTATCTCTAAAACTTTTGAGTGCCTTTTCTTTGAAGTCACAGGCAGAACTGCAATAGATCCACTTGATGTTCTCCCGTGCGTCCGAGGAGTCGATTTTTAAAGCTTTTTATTCTTTTTTTATACAATTTATTAAAATTATTTATTACAATTAAAATTAAAATTATTTATTACAATTTATTAAAATTATTTTATTAAAATTTATTATTTGAAAATTAATATTAAAATTCCTCTATATTTTAAATTTTGAAAAAACGAAATTATTGGTCATTTATTTTAAAAACCATTCAATACTCCTTCCTTTTCCTGAAACTTGGCATTAGATATTTACTGCGACGTGTCGGCCGATTGTTACGTGGCGCAGTTCCCGTGAACGGTGTCCGCCGGTTGTCGAGTCTCGGCCGGTTGCAGAGACCGGCCGAGTCTCGGGCCCGGGAGTCCGCAACCGGCTTCGAAGGACAGTCGAGCGCGTGGTCTCGAGAGAAGAGAGGCGGGCGAGCGTTGGTCGGTAAAAATCGCGGAGAATGCAGACCTCTACTGTACACTGACGTCATCCCTCGGACGTAGCTATTTGTTGACGTGGAGTTGGCCCATAATGGGGCTCCATAGAGCAAACAGACCTGACAACTAAGGCCAGAAGCTTCCGTTTCTCTTGCAGGGCCCTATGTTGGGCATTAGCCTCGACAGTGCCCCATTAACTACCGCCGCTTTATTTCTGGCGTACATCAAGTGGTCAGCAAATGTCAGGCGGGCGTCAATCGGGCGTGATGTAACACGGTTGTCTCAAACCTTGAGAGTGATGGTTTCTCTCTTTTTCGTGCTAATGACCAAGAATAACCCCAGTCTTGTGCTGAGCTAACTGCAGCTCTGAGGACTTCAACCATGGACTAACAGTGACGATCGCTTCGTTGCAAAGGCACACAAACTCCTTAGTATATTTCGCAACAGCAATGATAGCAATGTTGTCCGCGAAACCGTGCATTCTGGGAGGGGAAGCCGAAGGACCTCGTCATACATCACATTCCACAATAGTGGGCTCAATACCGACCCTTGCGGTACACCAGCGGTTACATTGTGTACCCTCGGCCCATTATCTGTATTATAAGTTAAGAATCGGTTTACTTAGGTACTCAGCCACAATCTTCCTCAAGTACGTTGCCACCTTGAATCGGCGGAGAGCGTAGTGAATATTACTCCACCTGGATGAGTTGAATGCGTTCTGAATGCCCAACGTAATGACGCCACAGTACTGTTTTGGGCCTTCCTTTCATCTCCTTGCAATTGCTTGCCGGACGATGTTAATGACAAGCTGGACGGTGTCAACTGTCGAGTGGGCAATGCGGAAACCATACTGGTTTTACGAAAGGGCCTGTTCCTTCCTGTACAGTTTTCATCAGTCTGATACTAAACACATGCCAACGACCAAAAAACTTTTTGTGTGATTTCATCTAATTCTTATCATTTTAAGTGTGCTGATTCCAAATATAACATTAAAAATGCCGTATCATCCACCATTTGTTCACACTTTAACATTTTTTCTGTTTAGCTAGGCAAATGCTGCTCTGAATATCTAGAAATGTATGACATGGAGGAAGTTATAAATTCCCATATTTACTACGTGAATGGGATAGTAGGGCACAAGATTGGCATTAGTCTAGAAAGAATTGGCCTGTAAGAAAATCTTTAAATCCAAGGAAAAATAACATTTTACGGGAACAGCTGGTGGATCAACACTAGATTCTGCCGCCTCCATTGCACATAAAATTAGGTCTTATGAAATAATTACCTTACCTAAAAATGAGCAGAGTTTCAAGTACATCTGTGGAAAGTTAACGCAATTGTGTGAAGCAAAATTATTAAAAGAGGGTATCTTCATTGAGACTGATATTAGAAAAGTGATTTTTGATCCCCAATTTGAACTACAAATTTCAGTAAATGTAAATGAAGCGTAGAGAGCTTTGAATCACTTCGTTAAGAAGTTCCTTGCCAACAAAGAAGACACAGACTATCAAACAATTGTTGCCAATATGCTGGATGCATTCAAGAAATTGAGATGTTTAATGAAACTCAAGGTTTACTTTTTAAACAATCATTTACAATTATTTCCGGGCGATTTAAGTGAAGTAAGTGAAGAGCAAAGTGCACAATTTCATTAAGATCTGAAAGTGATGAAAAAACGTCATCATGGACGCTGGAACCAACATGATGGGAGATTATTGTTAGTCACTTCACCGAGAAAGCGAACGGCGCAGAGGAGAACAAACTTTATTAGGGGCTTTAAAGAAAAGAGACAAAGAAAATATAAGTCAATGGGCACGTAAAGACTTTGTAGAATGTAATGTTAAGAATATAAAGTCATCTTTTATGTTTAAATAAAGTTCTGTTGGTATTTTATTGGACGTTTATTTTTAATTTTATTTGCATATGTAGCATATTTTCCCCTTACCTTAATAGATCAAATTCTGACTAAACTGTGGGTGATGGAAAGAAATAGAGTCCAGAAGTGGATCAGCACCCAAAAAGCTGTAAAAATCTGCTATTAAGATTTAAAAAGTTTTCTGAAACCCTTTTTTTGTTGGCCTGTGTCATCTCCAGGGCCTTGCCAGCTGTATCAAGCA
This sequence comes from Acheta domesticus, assembly GCA_031308135.1. NCBI lineage: Eukaryota > Metazoa > Arthropoda > Insecta > Orthoptera > Gryllidae > Acheta > Acheta domesticus. The sequence goes on along the minus strand of JAHLJT010003303.1, from coordinate 6,306 downwards.
TACAGAGTGGTCGGTAAGACGATAGATCTTCGGGAGGTTTCTTCCCCTTTGGGAGGAGCACCAGACGCTGTTTTTTTTATCTTTCTGGATACACCTCTTCTCTCAAGCATGAATAATAGAGATCCACTAAAATGTCGGTGTGGACAAGTATCGCAATCTTGAGAGCAATATTGGGATGTTATCCGGTCTGTGAGCCTTTGTATTGCCAGTTCTGCTGATTGCGTACATAATTTCTTCTTGCGTGACTGGAGGAATTATTTCTGGCTCAGATGACTCTATATTAACGAATTCGCCGGGATAGTTCTGGAATAGGGCTGTCACAATTCTGAGCAACATATTGGGGCAAGTTGGACAACGTAGGCGCCACTGTCGTAACCTACTCATGACTGTCTTGTACGGCCTACCTCTTAGGTCCTTTTCCACCTCGTCACACAGACTTTTGACGCATAAACGTTTGCTCTTGCGGATTTCTATCTTCAACTATCTTCGAGCGAGTTTGTATTTCTCTTGCAATTGAAGAAAGCTGTCTCTGCCACGCGCTCTCTGGTACTGTCTTCTGGTTCGAAGGTAATTCCGGCGTTAATGGGCGATTTCCTCATTCCACCAGTAAACTTCTGAACGTCGAATGATTGCGCCCCGTCTAGGCATAGCCGCATCACAAGATTTGGTTATCCATTACATAAACTGCCCAACATTGTCATCTGTCGTACTTGTTGGTATTATCGTCTCCAAACATAGTCGGAATACTTGTTGTGAAAAGCTCTTGCTTTCCACCCAGCTAGTTTATATTTCGGTGCAAAATTATCCCTCCGTTGATTTTGCACCTCGTACAAACTAACCTTCCAGGACACTCCCCTTCTCGGTAGATTATCTGACATGAACGTCAGATTCCACGCCCCCTCTGCGGAAGGAGTATGTGTCTGCTGTGTTGGCGAGCTCTACATTCAGAAGGGAGAGGGACACCAAAACCGTTTGACCTCGCCCATTAGTAGACGAACTACCACACTCAACCGCCGAGGCTTTGAAGTCTCTCGCTATCACAAGGGGCTTCGTCCTCTTGCTGTCAAAAACTAAGTGGTCGAGGAACTGCTCAAACTCGTCCATTGTCGCATTTGGTGAGGCATAACAGCAATAGAAGTAAACATTGTAGATTTTACCTAGACGAATCCAGCTCCGGGTCTCGTCATTACTTTTGGAATGTGTGTTTTCCACAGGGCCCAGATTTGCCGCCTGGTTGTGGAGTAGTTGGCTGTATCTTCGCGGTTTCTATGCCGTTCATATATTGTTGTTTAATTAGCCTCCCGTTCCCTTACCGATTGTGCCAGGATATCCTGGGCGACTGCGCAAAGGTTGAGATTGAGATATAATTCTCATTTTCTACCGGTTATTACTTTCAGCGCTTTTCTTGTACGATGGACACCTGGTGCACCCAGTAGCATGACTACCTTGTTTCCCTTTTTCTTCAAAAAAACGAGCACTTTGCGTCATTTGTGCATACTTTAGCGAGGTGATCATCATCGCCACAATTCCGTGCACAAATTGGACCAGTCATGTGAGCTCTTGCATGCTTTTCTGGGGGCTCCAAAATCCAAACATCTGTAACAACTCGGGGGGGGGGAGGGCTTCTTCTCACGCACACTGCAGTTCACCCATCCTATTCTTGCTTTTCCGATGGCGGCTACCTGTGTTCCACCGTAGGATGGTATTAGAAACTTGACGTAGTAGCTTGAAGTTCATTGGCTTCGAGGAATTTATCCACCAGAGCCCTGTGCACTTCATCTTTAGGTGTGACCTCATCCAGGTTCTTCACCTCAATTGTCACGATGTCAGTGAGTGTCCTACATCGGCGTTCGATCCAAACACCTTCTTTACAGAGGGCAAAATCTATTTGGCCTCCGGCAGACCTCTTCAGTTGCAGGAGACCGCCGCCAGCTGTCTTCCGGATGTGTGTGACATTCTCCCCCAGATCCTTAAGATCAGGGTCGGTTATAATTTTTTTTTAAGGATGTCCGCGTACGTCAGCGCGTCGTTCTTTCTCATCAGGGTATCTGGTTCTGGGTGGCCTTTCCGTGTTTTAGAACCACTTACGTGTTCCCTTCTTTCGAGTGACCACCTGCCACTCGGGCTCTTCTCGTGCCACTTCCGGAGAGGGTGTTTCTGTCTGATTTTTATCTGCGTTTTTTTGCAGATTCCTTCCTTACCTTGGAGCTCCGATTTTCGCGAAGGATCGCTTCTCGTATTGAGTACTTCCGAAGCCACCTTCTCAGGGGACGTCGAGTGCACTCTTCTTTCATAGGAAGTTTCACACACTGAGGATCTAGGCTCTGATGACCCATTTTGCAGTGCTACCACCTCGCTAGGTAGAGCAGAGTGATTTGTCAGAATCCTCTTCTCTCCTCTGTTGGTCGACCCATTCCGCCGAAGGGATTGGTTACCACAACCTTGGCACAGGTTGCTCGATTCGACAGGGTCCACTTCTTGAAGGTGAGAGTGGAGTTGGGATGGATAGGCTAGGAGACTCTCTTCAGAGAGTCTTGTAATTGTATCACATCCCCTTGGACACCAAGTGTGGTGTGTGTGTGTGTGTGTGTGTGTGTGTGTGTGGGTGTGTGTGTGTGTGTGTGTGTGTGTGTGTGTGTGGTGGGTGTGTGTGTGTGGTGTGTGTGTGTGTGGTGTGTGTGTGGTGTGTGGGTGTGGTGTGTGTCTGTGGTGTGTGTGTGTGTGTTGGGGGGCATTTATTAATACCACCTGTCCTATCTTGGCAAGTCCTTTTGAAACGCTTTCCCACAAAGAATCTTGAAGTCCACCAGGAATCTTTACTTCTTCCATCTTAATGTCAGGATTGAAAACAGTCACCCTCTTGTCCAAATATCAGTTAAGTTATTAAAGAAACAAAATTAATATCCCAAACAAACATTACTTTTATCAATATGACTTTACAATTGATTACTTCTACAAATGTCTAGATGTACTTTTCTATTCCAACTGGTTTTTATGCTCGATTGACTGAATGTCACTCTTTGCACTCCTGACAATTCTATCACCTGTATTTGAATATTTCCTGTGAGCATTACCCTCTGTGCTTAAAATATCAGCAAGTGTTGGGTAATGAATCCAAATTCTGTCTCCAGACTTCTCCTTCCAGATCTAAATACCTTCTGACAGAATCAGGTTCTTCAAGAAAATTGTCACCGCCGTTTTCATGTGTCTCATTTTCATAACTAATTTTATAATTGCCTTGACATGCCTGTACACAGTCACTTATTCTGTCTGACCAATACATCAGCAGTAACAATGTGACATTATAGTACATCTGTTTCATTCCTTCACATGACACTATCTAATAAAAAGTTACATTTTGAAATCAGCCATGTCCCAAATCATGATTGTCTTTAATTTATATTGCAAGCATCCAATGTCCCATATTTAGGATTATTCCAGCTTCGAACACTCATGAGTCCTGAAATTCAATTTGTCATATTTGCTTCTTATTTTTGTCATGTCCAATACGGCTCCCATATGGCTCTTCGATAATGCATTATACTACTTGTGTATTGCTATTTCCAGGTTCCAATGCTTAAAATAAGTTATTTGGCTCAACTTTCCCTTGAGTATTTTTTTAATATATCTCTCTGTTAAACTCAGTCATTGAATTTCTTGTTGCCCGCCACTATTACGATATTTTGTATATCATCACATATTACATTTTTATTCTATTGAAACTATTTGTTCAATTGGAGATGGTGGTGATGCCAACTCTTATCTCTCTGGGTTTAGTGGAGTATTAAATTTATCTTTTAAGAATTTAACAAGGGCTACAAGAGCAACTGCCTCTTCCTCTATTCAAGCTTTTGTATGGCATTTCTAAAATTCTATTACCTTAGCTATGGATTTACTACAAGAATTCTATTATGGTTTTGAATTAAACTTCATGGGGTGTTTGCATGCACAACAGAGTGCGTGTGTATGGGCACACACAAGAATATGTGTTTACCGGCACAGCTTTGCAAGTGTGGGTGCATTATAGTGTTGTATTTATAGGTAATATATTTTGATAAAAAGGTTATTAATTTTTATCGCCCTGCCTTAATCCTGTATTTCCAGTATTTTGAGGTCAGAGGTAAAGGTACAGCCATTATTTTTTAGTTTATTTTATGCACATTGATGATTTTATGTAATTACTGTTACTTTGTATGTTGTTTTTTAGGAATGGGACTTGCTGGTGCTACTACTGGAATCTGCAGGTTGTACAATTCGGTATGATTTTTAATTTTTATGGTTTTAACAAATTATCCTATGTAGATGGTTTTTTCTTTGAACTAAAATTCAGGAGATACTCACATAAGGTAGATGCTGTGTAGCATGAAATATATTTGACTGGAATATTACTGACTAAATAAGTAGGTATTGTAGAAACTAACTTTTATGGTTTTTGTTATGGTTTATAGTTCATTGTCCAGCATTGGTGCCTCAAAAACATGTAATATTGTTCTAACTTTTGTACAATTTACAATTTTCTAGCACATTTGTTAGTCTACTGTATAGATACAATGGCATTCTTGAATCCCATTATTTAATTGAACATTCTAAAGGACCAGAGCGAACTTGCCCTATCTTGTGCAAGTGATCTTGCTAGTTTGATGATTGATGAACAAGATCCAATAATATTCCCAAAATCCCAAAATTCTGGCAGATTATTTCACAGGACTAATTTAAATATTTAGGAATAAATCTCATCTTATTCCAATAAATACTGTAGGTGTCTTGGTCATATGACATACTGGGACTATCCCCATGCCACAAACTTAAGAGTGATCAAGGACACCAGCCGACTCAAATGCAAAAGATACTTGCCTCACTTGCAAATTTCTCCTTCATCTAGGCTGACCAGGAAAGACAGGATACAATAGGAAAATGATGCATGCATGAAGTGTGGGAAAGCTAGCAATGCCACAAGACAAGAATAAAAACACCCATGCATATGCAGGATTTGAACCTGTGATCCCACATACTTAGCATGCTCAGTTCAGCAGTACTGCCATAGTGACCACAGTTGTTTGGAGTTGCAGGTTTCCTTATTAAAAAGCTATATCTATGTTAAAACCTCCTATCTTATTTCTATGAAAAATCATGTTCAGATACTTTCAGAGAAATTAAACAATTGCTTTTCATGAGTTAAAAGCTCACAGTCGTTAATGGGCACAAACAATAGATTTTAAAAATCCTCAAGAGGAAAAAGAGAGAAGTTTTGTACACTTTGGAAAGGACTCAAAACAGGTCAGTGGTTTTGAAATGTGACCATCAATATGTTGCAGAATTGCACTGGTTCTTCTGAAGGATCATATTTCTTATGATCCAATTATTGTCAGTTGAGAAGATCCAACATTTTTGACAAGTTTTATGATACAAAGAAAGGATACAAAAAAAAATCTGTATTGTAAATGTAGTAAAATACAGATCTGAGATGTAGATAATCTCTGAAGTTTTGCACATGAACAAGATTGTTTGAAATCTGAGAGCTCACTATACCTGCCATTTAAAAAAGTTCTGTCCACCAATCTAAAAAAGGTATTTACAAATTTAAAATGTGTAACAGGATCACAACTTTTGTATAAAAAACAATTGGGTAACTTGCTGTGACAATGAATGACAGTTCTTCAGAGGGTGTGAATTCTACTTTCTCCATAAAGCACTATTGTGCCGTGTTCCCATTTTTTAACACAATGAGCAATTTATGGAGACTGAAGGAAATTTATGTTTTAGTGCTCTTTGAGGTTACAAATACATTGAACTTCAAAATTTTCACATGTGTACTACTGGTTAAAAATAGGAATAAAAACTTGAAGTTGAATCTAATAAAAATCCTTATAATGTATATTCCTTTTCTGCAGGAGTAACAAACAATCCTGGTCCAGATGTGTGTTTCGTGGAAGAAGCTTTGGACACTTTATCATACATACAATCCATTGGAATTTCAGCAATGCCAGCAAATGGTTAGTTTTCTTTATAAGAATCTGCAATCCAGTAGTTGTTTTTTTTTATCTCTTAAGCTCCATATTAATATTTAACTTTTAAAGTTTAATTTTTAAGTTAGTTCCATGAACTACTGAACTTTTATAGTTAATGTTATTAGCCCATTAAATATATCTGATAATGTAAAATAACCTTAGCAGATATGTACATAAAGAAGAATATGATCAGTGGATCTCCATGTTTATATTTTCTGGGTACTGAGTGGGGGAAAATGTGTAAAAAGCAGGAAGGTTTAAATCCCGGATATGCTGTAAAGAGTTTTACGTAAATTTC
>JAHLJT010003301.1:0-18531 GCA_031308135.1 Acheta domesticus | reverse complement strand
ACGCGCCCGCCGCGCGCCCAGCGCTTTGAAAATCATTTGATTTAATCGCGCGATCGCGACCGGAAGCAAAAGCAGAAATTCGCGGAAGGAACAGGAAATGTGGACACGCCGTGGAGTAAAACATCTGGTTTTGTGGCGACTGGGACGGTCGTCAGCGTAGTGTAGTGTTCTTAATCAAACCATGTGTTTTTCAAACGAGTTTTCTGCCTTCCATACAAAAATGTAATAATGAATGCTATGTGTACAGTTATTAATATATAAACTTAAAACATCATTATTTCCGAGGAAAAAATACAAAAGTGAGGTGCTGATAGATTCAAAGATTTTAAATGCTTAATTTTAACACCTCTGCAATTATCGTTTTCGTCGCCCCAGTCACTGTTATTGAGACTATCGCTACGCGACAGAAAGTACTTAAGAGTAAAACTTGGGTACTTTGACAAGAACACTGTTTCATGAATTATATCACAGGTGTTAACTTCTCCAACAAAGTTTGCAATGATGTCATAATTCAATATTGAGTAAACTTTTACGGAGAAAAGAAATATATCTCCCAGGAAGTACTTAGGGGGAATTATCTAAAAAACCACTAGGAACACGATTTTTTACCTTCAGGGAGTTATAGTGCATAACATACTCAATTCTACACGTAGATTACGAATATCACAATAAAACGACATAACAGACACGATTTTAACTATACCGCATCTTTATACCGTATCATACCGATTACGCTATTAATGCTAATACATTTAAATTCCACCTGTAAGAATATATAGCATACAATACGCCTAAAATTATTAAAAATAAATATTTCTTCAGTTCATTTGTACCACTTTATGAGATATCAACAAATTAGGCTTTCGTTAGGCTTTTTTACTTTTGTATTCGAAGATTGTCGTCTTTATTCTCCCGTCTGGTATTCGCAGTGAATTACAAACAGGGGCCCTATTCTTAACCGCTCGTAATCATCTCGAACATTCCGTGATTGACGTCATCACGAATGAAACACGAGTTTTCCGTATTCTTAACCGCTCGACCCGTCTCGAGTGGTCGTGATTTCCGTTCGCATTATCACGAGTGGGTTTGGAGCTGTGAGATACATCTCGAATGGTATACAGCATTAACATAACTCATATCTCTACATTCCGAGGGAAAGTGCGTAGTAAATTAATAGTTACTACTTATCGTATTTTTATCTAACAACTTTGTATGCTGATAGGTGATACTAAATATTGAATCAACTATGATTTTTATATGAAATAACATTTATAATATGTCTTTACTAATAATATATGTAAATTTAAAAATCTTAAATATTAATGCTAAATAAATCCTGATCTACACATGATTCATTTATATGGCAAAATTCTACTTAAACACAGTACTTAGAAACATTCATGCTCATGGACCAGAGTATTTTTTGATTGGAGATTCTAGGTATGCTTGAAGGCCTTGGCTAATAGTACCTTTTAATAATACAGAACTAATAATACCTTTTAATAATTTATGGTGTTTTGAAAACTAAATTTGGATGTTGTTTAAAACACAAGGTTTTACATTATAAACCAGAAAAAGCGTGTATGATAATTAATGCTTGTGCTGTTTCACAAACTTGTATCATGCACAATATCCACTGGAAGATGAATGGTGACTGATAATTTTAATTTTGGAATGCACAATGCTGAATCTCTATGATGAAATGAGCCATGTTAACAATGAGTTGTTGGAGGGAAGAAGAACAAGGTCATTACTAGTTAATAGATATTTTACTTAAAAAACATACATTGTATTTTTTTTATTTTTATTTTTTTCAGAATCTTTCGTAGAAAATGACTTTGGAAATTTTCCAGACACTAACCTCATTCTCTCTCGGGCTGTCTCAAACCACTCTATCATAAGTTCTTTTTCCTTTTCTGAAGTATACACCTTTTTCGAAGCCATACTTACAACAAAGAATACAACACATAAAAACTAAATACCTAATTACGAAGAAAGTCCTATGGCTTATCTCTACTAAAAATCGACTATAACATGAACTAAAAGAAATTAAAAACCTGTGAACAATGAAAAATAACTAAATAACTAATCGAACCAAAATATAATACTACAGAATTGCAGTACACAATACACAAACTAAAATACTATTACGAAGGAAGAGTATGGCTTAACTCTAATAAAAACGAACATACATGAACTAAAAGGAAATTAGAACTTGTGAACAATGAAAAATAATTAAATAACTAACTCCTACCCAAAATGTAATACTAAGATTGCACTGAACTTGGACCGAACACAATGTCTTTCCATACAACACGCGTAAACCCAGCTGTTTGAGACCATCGAGCAGCGAGAGTTGCGTTGCCAAACGTTACCGCTTGTGATGTGCGAATGGTATCGCGAAGGATATTTAAGAATACGGTCTTCTCGTGATCCTCCCAATTGGACCACGATTTATTTCTCTCGTTCGACCTTTCTGTCTCTTAGGGGTTTGAAAAAAAAACATTATTATATTCTAACGTTTTGGATATGGCCATCTATAGCAAAGGGACTCATTCCTGCTCGTGAACATGGTGTAAAGGTTCGAATATTTGTTTAGGCTTCACGTTTTGGTCTGAGGTGTTACGTTGAAGTTATGGCAGCGCTAGAAAGGTGTAAAAATCAGCAGTTACGGTGGTCTCAGTCTATCCTTGGGGAACCTTGATTTAATACGGGGCCCTGATGCCCGGCGGTCCAGATTAATATTGTGGAACAGGGTGAAGAGTAAAGATTAAATGGTCAGCTATTTTGTTAATGTGTTCACTTAATGGCAATGTATTTAGCTCGCGATGAATTGGAAATTTGGAATAAACCATGGTGTCTTGAGGGTCTTTCTTAGAACTTATTTGAAATGCCAACTAACTTTGGAGGTTACTAGGAGCTACGCCACCCCATATTGAACATGCGTAGGTTAGAGTTGGTTGAATAATAGCTTTGTAAGTTATATTCGGCTTTTGATTCTAGCAGCAGATCTAGAATTAATTAAGGAAAACTTATTTAATCGTTTTGACCAAAGCTTTACTAGCATTGTCTGGATGTGCGGTTTCCATGTTTAGTCTTTTGTCAAATAACACCCCTAGGTACTTCTCCGTGAGAGGTCCACGGAATGTGGGTTTCCATTGATGTTAAGTTCTGGGAGATTTTTCAGTCGGCGTAATGTGAATTATCTTTGCTTGGCACTTATTATGAGTTAGCTTTATTCTCCATTTTTGAGCCCATTGAATATAAGTGTTAATATCGTTTTAATATATCTTTTGCTATTAAGATATCACTGTGAAGGTGAATAGCGCAATATCATCATACTTTACGCAACGTTGGAATCGCCTTGGATTGGAATATCATGTCTGAAAATGTTAAATAATAAGGGAGAGAGACTGAACCGTGTGATACTCTTGCTGCCATAGTGGGGGGGGGGTAATGTGTCTGTATTGAATTAACGATAAATGATCTGTTCGTGAGGAACTGTCTATGGTCTTTAGTAGTTATTCGGGCACCTAAAGATTGCATTTTGTATAGGAGGTCTTGGTACCAAACTCTGTCATATGCTTGACGAGGAAGACTGTCACTGTATGTTTCTTTTGGAGAAAACCGTTAGCTATGGCTTCAGTAATACGTAATTAATGGGTGGTGGAATGGTTTGGCTTGAATTCGAATTGTTCCGATGGGATTTGCTTTTATATTGTTGATAAATTTTGTTAACCTTGTATGGATTAGACGTTCGTAGATTTTTGATAATATTGGGAGGAGGCTGATAGATCTAAAGTTTTCAGCTATCTTTGGGATTTTTCAAGTTTGCAGACTAGTAAAATGACAGCTCTTTTCCAAGCAGTAGAAAATATTACATCGTAAAGATGCATTAAATATTGCGGTTAAAGTCGCTGTAGATGGATTGCAGGGCGCGTGAAGTTCGTGTCTGATTTGCGAGTACCTCAAATACATTAATACATTATATTTTTGTGGTTATTATAAAGTGAAATTTTTCGCATGGTCTGTAGAATTAAATCGTTTCAATAAAATACAAATCGTTATTTCACATTAAAAGTGTGCGAATCAACTCGAAAACTTCTATTATGTTTGTGGAAGATTTGCACCCAAACTTCAAAGGCAAAATACAAAACTTGCGTATTCACGACACTTTGGTTGCCTTGTTTGTGATCAGGACCGACCATGGGCTGCTTATCAGTGTTGTGTGACCTTTAAAAATAACCATATGTTGTGGTTGTAAGGAAAACGCAAATCATTGTCGTTCGCTCTACCAATGTTGTGGAGAATACCAACAAACCATTTTAGTGTCTCCACATTATTGCACGAATATTCCATTTTTAATTGTTTTAACCTCATACGAATCATGCTCATAAAAGTTTGAAGTAATATAACCGGAATGACAATGTGGAAATTAGTGTAGGATTTTGTTTATTTCAAATACTAAATATGTTTATATCTTTTGAATCTTCCGTGATAGAAACTTTTTATAATGATGTTCGAAATCAGCGTAATCGTTTTCTTTGAAATTACCTTTTTTCATCCTGGAGGTATGAAAAAAAATTGTTCCCTAGTGTAATAGTTGACAAAACGTTTGCAGGAAACTTTCAATCGCCAGGAGTAAGTATGCACTTTAAATCCGACGGAGATAAGGCTATATGAAGAGTAGCATGCAGAAATACTTGAACCAGGCAAAAAATATTCAACTTTATTAAGGAAGTAAAAATGTTTCCACTTTAAAATAGCATTACAGTAAAATTGGTTTTTACGTTTTTTCTTAGCTGACAGAGCTCTATAATTACCATCATCTCTCGTGTGCAACCTAGTTCCTCTTTTACGTCTTTTCCCCCTTCCAAACAGCTACTTCTGTCGCATTCTTCGTCCATTTCATCTCTCTCTCTCTCTCTCTCTCTCTCATCATCTCTTGTACCTCTCTATTTCTTCCTTGCTCATTTCCTCTCGTTTCTACCTCTTGCCCCTTCCTTATCATTACATCACGACTAAAGATGTTTGTGTCGGCTGAATATAAAATCTACTCCAGGTTGCAACCAGCTACCTAAGGAGCAGATCCGGTGACTATCAGTGCCTCTACAATACTTTACGCAAAATGTGGGCTGTTCCAAATAAAGCAATTTCTTGCACTTCCCAGTCTTTTGAATTACCTGGGAGTTTAGACAAGTTCTTACTCAAATTTTGCGGAACAAATCCCAGAGCTCCGATAACTATCGGGACGACCTGTGCTTTTACGCCCCACATTCGGCTGATCTCGATTTCCAAACTCTTGTATTTAAGACGTTTCTCTGCCTCCTTGGTAACGACGTTTTGATCGCAAGGTACAGCAACATCGATAAGTAAACACGATTTTTTCGCCAAATCCCGGATAACTATATCCGGTTTGTTTGCCGCTATCGTGCGATCAGTTTGAATTTGTTGGTCGTACAATATCGTACACAATCCAACAGACGTCACCGGTTTCGGTGAGTGTTCGTACCACTTGGGGCATGTGTTTGGAACTTCGAGGGCGGTACAGATCTGCCAGTGGAGGTAGCTACACACCCTGTCATGTCTTTTCAGGTATTCGGTCTTTGCTAGGATTGGACAAGCTGAGACAATATGATCAATGGTTTCTACTTGCTCCTGGCAAATGCGGCATTTATCATCTTGGGAAATTTTGAGAACCGCTTTATCATAATGTCGTGTTCTCAAGGCCTGATCTTGGGCAGCTATTACAAGTGCTTCCGATTCTGGCTTCATTCTTCCCCTTTTAAGCCACATAAATGATTGATCTTTATTGATCTGCACCTTGTCCATTCTTTTTAGGTATTGTCCGTGGAGTGGTTTGTCTCTCCACGATTTCTTTAACATTTTTTGTGTCTCACACTTCATGTTTAGCAGCATCAGAAGTTCAGTGTCTGTGTTATTCGACGTGTCTTGCCTAGTTTTCTTCGCAATGCTTCTTGCTACACTAACAATGCCTCTGTTTCCCATTCTTCGGTCAGATTTCATGACCTGCCTCATTAGAGGGTCATCTTGATGGCTGACTACATACTTCCCCAACCCGACTATTGCGTTGTGCCAGGAGGCCTCAATTTGTCTGAGGCCTCTTCCTCCTTCCTTACGTGACACATAAAGTCTATGTACATCAGCTCGAGGGTGGGAAACATGATGCATTGTTAGCAGTTTTCTGGTTTTTCGATCCATGGTGCGAATTTCTTGCTCAGTCCAGTCCACTAGTCCGAAACTGTATTCGGCTACAGGTACCGCCAAACTACCTATTGCAGATATTTTATTCCTGGAGTTCAGAGCGGACTGCAGGACAAGTCTCACTCTTCTATAATACTCCCTGCGAATTCTCTCTTTCATTGTGTCGTTCGAGATGGTCTCACATTCTTCAATGCCCAGATATTTGTAAGTTTTACCTGGCTCAAGATCTTGAATCACAGTGTGCGTATCAATTTCAATGTTCTCAGACGTTGTGAGTTTCCCTCTTTTTAAATTGATTTTTGCACACTTGTCAAGACCAAACTTCATGCAGATGTCATTGCTAAAGTCATTGATGACAGACAGCATTTGGGAGAGAATCGCTTCATTCTTAGCAAACACTTTCAGATCATCCATGTAATATAAATGTGATACAGGCCTTTCGTCACCATGGAGCTTGTAACCAATGTCAGTGTGCGACAGCTGTCTCGATAGAGGAATCAAACTAATGCAAATCAAGCAGAGGGGATAGCGAATCTCCTTGGAAAATTACCCTGTTATTCTGAATATTTCTGGTTTCTACTACTCTCTTTCCGCTGTGGATTAGTAACCTGGTGCTCCACGACTTCATACTAGCCTTGCAAAACTCAACAAGTCTAGGATGAAATCGATAGATCTCCAGGGTCTTCAAAATCCAATCGTGTGGTACACTTCAAAGGCCTTCTGGTAGTCAATCCAAGACATGCTTAAATTACGTTTTCGTTTCTTTACATCATTCAAATTTTTTGTTCAGAAGCAAGATCTTCTTACAGCCATAGAATCTTTACGACATCCTTTCTGTTCAACTGGCAACAGATGTTCTTCTCTAGATGTCTATACATTTGTCGTACATGACTGCAGGCAAGTAATTGGCCTGTAGTTCTTCGCCAAAGAGCTGTCTCCCCTTTGGGTAGCAAATACGTGATGCCGCGAGTGAGCCATTCCGGGAGTTCCTTAGGGTTTTCTAAATTTTATTACAGCCTTTGCAAGATGAGAATGTATTGCTGTTAATTTCTTAATCCAATAAATCTGGATCTTATCAACCCCGGGGATTTCCAGTTTCTCATGTTATTGTTGGCATAGTCCTCTTTGGAGAATCCTTGACATGTTCCACTGTTTCCCACGAGTCCATTGGCAGCATCAACTTCAGATTGAGCACAATGCGTCTTTGTTGTAGGATCTGGTTTCTCCAGGTTCCTGACCAAAATGTTTTTCGTCGACTCATCTTTTTATAGCTGCAGCATTGATTCGGTTTTTGAATTATACTGGATAGAATTATTATTATTATTATTATTATTATTATTATTATTATTATTATTCCATTACATCACGACTAAAGATGTTATGAGTCGGCTGAATATAAAATCTACTCCAGGTTGCAACCAGCTACCTAAGGAGCAGATCTAGGGACTATCAGTGCCTCTACAATACTTTGCGCAAAATGTGGGCTGTTCCAAATAAAGCAATTTCTTGCACTTCCCAGTCTTTTGAATTACCTGGGAGTTTAGACAAGTTCTTACTCAAATTTTGCGGAACAAATCCCAGAGCTCCGATAACTATCGGGACGACCTGTGCTTTTACGCCCCACATTCGGCTGATCTCGATTTCCAAACTCTTGTATTTAAGACGTTTCTCTGCCTCCTTGGTAACGACGTTTTGATCGCAAGGTACAGCAACATCGACAAGTAAACACGATTTTTTCTCCAAATCCCGGATAACTATATCCGGTTTGTTTGCCGCTATCGTGCGATCAGTTTGAATTTGTTGGTCGTACAATATCGTACACAATCCAACAGACGTCACCGGTTTCGGTGAGTGTTCGTACCACTTGGGGCATGTGTTTGGAACTTCGAGGGCGGTACAGATCTGCCAGTGGAGGTAGCTACACACCCTGTCATGTCTTTTCAAGTATTCGGTCTTTGCTAGGATTGGACAAGCTGAGACAATATGATCAATGGTTTCTACTTGCTCCTGGCAAATGCGGCATTTATCATCTTGGGAAATTTTGAGAACCGCTTTATCATAATGTCGTGTTCTCAAGGCCTGATCTTGGGCAGCTATTACAAGTGCTTCCGATTCTGGCTTCATTCTTCCCCTTTTAAGCCACATAAATGATTGATCTTTATTGATCTGCACCTTGTCCATTCTTTTTAGGTATTGTCCGTGGAGTGGTTTGTCTCTCCACGATTTCTTTAACATTTTTTGTGTCTCACATTTCATGTTTAGCAGCATCAGAAGTTCAGTGTCTGTGTTATTCGACGTGTCTTGCCTAGTTTTCTTCGCAATGCTTCTTGCTACACTAACAATGCCTCTGTTTCCCATTCTTCGGTCAGATTTCATGACCTGCCTCATTAGAGGGTCATCTTGATGGCTGACTACATACTTTCCCATCCCGACTATTGCGTTGTGCCAGGAGGCCTCAATTTGTCTGAGGCCTCTTCCTCCTTCCTTACGTGACACATAAAGTCTATGTATATCAGCTCGAGGGTGGGAAACATGATGCATTGTTAGCAGTTTTCTGGTTTTTCGATCCATGGTGCGAATTTCTTGCTCAGTCCAGTCCACTAGTCCGAAACTGTATTCGGCTACAGGCACCGCCAAACTACCTATTGCAGATATTTTATTCCTGGAATTCAGAGCGGACTGCAGGACAAGTCTCACTCTTCTATAATACTCCCTGCGAATTCTCTCTTTCATTGTGTCGTTCGAGATGGTCTCACATTCTTCAATGCCCAGATATTTGTAAGTTTTACCTGGCTCAAGATCTTGAATCACAGTGTGCGTATCAATTTCAATGTTCTCAGACGTTGTCAGTTTCCCTCTTTTTAAATTGATTTTTGCACACTTGTCAAGACCAAACTTCATGCAGATGTCATTGCTAAAGTCATTCACGACAGACAGCATTTGGGAGAGAATCGCTTCATTCTTAGCAAACACTTTCAGATCATCCATGTAAAACAAATGTGATACTGGCCTTTCATCACCATGGAGCTTGTAACCAAAGTCAGCTTGCGACAACTGTCTCGATAGTGGGATCAAACTAATGCAAAACAGCAGAGGGGATAGTGAATCTCCTTGAAAAATACCCCTGTTAATCTGAATACTTCTGGTTTCTACTGCTTCCTTTCCGCTGTGTATTAGTAACCTGGTACTCCACGACTTCATACTAGCCTTGCAAAATTCAATAAGTCTAGGATGAAATCGATAGATCTCCAGGGTCTTCAAAATCCAATCGTGTGGTACACTATCAAAGGCCTTTTGGTAGTCAATCCAAGCCATGCTCAAATTACGTTTTCGTTTCTTTACATCATTCAAGATGACTTTATTCAGTAGCAAGATTTCCTTACAGCCATAAGAGCCTTTACGACATCCTTTTTGTTCAGCTGGCATTAGATGATTCTTCTCTAGATGTCTATACATTTTGTCAGCTATGGCTGCAGTTATAACTTTGTACAGTACTGGCAGACAAGTAATTGGCCTGTAGTTCTTCGCCAAAGAGCTGTCTCCCGCTTTGGGTAGCAAATACGTGATGCCGCGTGTGAGCCATTCCGGGAGTTCCTTTGGGTTTTCTAAAATTTTATTAACAGCCTTTGCTAGATGAGAATGTATTGCTGTTAATTTCTTAATCCAATAAATCTGGATCTTATCAATCCCGGGGATTTCCAGTTTCCCATGTTCTTAATTGCTTGGAAGAGGTCCTCTTCCGAGAATTGGTGAACATCTTCCACTGTTTCCACAAGTTCATCGGCAGCATCAACTTCAGATTGAAGCCAAGATGCGTCTTTGTTGTAGGATCTGCTCTCCTCCCAGATTCCTGCCCAAAATGCTTCGACGTCATCTTTTGAAGGAGTAACAGCATTGCCATTCGGTTTTTGAGTCAGATTGCGATAGAATCTCTTCGCGTCTGTTTCAAACAACCGGTTCTGTACACGGAAATCTATTCTACGTTTGTAACGTCTTATTCGTTGAGCCCATGCTTGAATTTTCTCTTTTAGCTTCTCAACTACCATTAGCCTGCTGGTGTCATTTTCAATTTGGTATTTTTGTTCAACATTGAATATTTTTCGTTGAACTTTAGAGGTGTGCGTTGATTTAGAAGATGCCTCAGCTAAGAGTGATATTTCACGCCGGGTGTCGGCTATCCGTTTCATAATTCTGTTCATCCATGGGGGTACAGAGCTGTTTACTCTGTTTTGCTGTCGGCCGTCGGTGTTCTTGGCTGGCCCCAAAATTATCTGAGATACTAGATATCCAGTTGCATATATGATGTGATTGATTTCAGTAATATCTAGATCTCTGCCTGGGGTCTGTACCACCTCATTTAAGACAGAATTCGCTGTTTCTATCACTCTTTTAGCTTTGGCATTTTCGTATATTCTCCTCAACGGTTGCACGAGATTCAAACGGAAGTTGACTAACTCTTTCTATCTCGCGCCGAAGGAGATTTCGCATCATGTCCTTATCGTGTAATTCATTGCCAGATGAATTTTCACCACTGACGTGTGTTTCACTGGAAAGAGATGAACCTTCCACGGGATCATCATTTTCAAGTTCTACATGTTCGTCATGTGGATTGTTCGAGCGAAGTACATACTCCGCATTTCTCTCAATGTCAGCAAGTTGTTCTGCTGTGAATTTTCCACTGCTGAGTATGTATCGTCGTTGACTGGCAAGCTTCTTTGAGTCTAGGGTAGGTCTCATATCTGGGTTCCGCTCTCTCCATACCTTGAAAACTTCTATTTCTGAGCCCCCATTTTTCGCTTTTGCATAGTAAAAGCACCACATCACCTCCTTTAATTCATCCCGGGTCCATCTCTGACGATGGCTTCGAGCTACTGCCGGCTCTGGGTCCCTGGGACTAACATCCGTGGGATGGCCAGACGTCGACAAGGTGACATTAGCTCGGTTTCTGAGCAGGTATGGGACATTGGTAGAACAAGGCACGTTAAGATTCATTACATTGCTTGTTCTATCCATTTTGCTCATTGGTTTGAATTGAAGATTCGCAGGACGCAAGTTCGAGTTCACAGATCACACTTAACCCTCGGGTTGTTTCCTGCCATCCGTTACTGCGACCCACAGTGGCCTCGGGGCATCCCCCCGCAGGGCCCAGCAAGGGGTCCCTCCGATCGCCAGTCGGCATTACTAAACCCTACGGGATTTTCACTGACTGCTGAAGGCAGCCTCCTTCGCTGGCTAATGCAAGGTTCGGGCCTCCACTCTAATCAGTGGCCTGGTGTGCCAACCCAGTTTCTCTCCTGTACCCTCTATGGGCCGACAACAGGAAGTCCAAAGGTTCATGACCCTTCCCTCTCTACTTACTTCCCACTCTCCTCAAAATGGAGTACTTCTTCGTCTGACCCCTCACCTTCAACCTATTCAGCAAGGGAGGCCCTACCGGTAGCTAGGCTACCACTGACATAGCTTTAAGGCTCATGGGGGTACTCAAGCTCCACCACCAACTGCAAGGTCGTGTACTCCCTAGGTGGAGTTATTATTATTATTATTATTATTATTATTATTATTATTATTATTAAACGTGCAGTGCAATGTAGTGCTTTGTGAAGTTTGAGAAAAAGAGTGTGTAAGAATGACATTACCGCCTCAGTGATGAAGAGTTGCGTGAAGTGAAGTGTGATAAAGTGGAGTGCTACGAAAGCTCGCACGTGAAATGTTACGTTAATGTAAATTGTAAATTTTTTAAATTTTGTAAAATGTTAATTATGAAATGTTAATTTAGTGTATTCTGCCACCAAATTGTCAAGCTTAAATGCAGAATCAAGTATATACTAATCTAATCTAATCTAAAACTTTATTATTTCCTCCTCCCCTCTTTCCACACTTCCACTTTCTTCTCTTCCCCTCATCTTTCCTTCTCTATCTCTCCCGTCGCCACAACGTCTCCTTCCTAATATAGTGCTTCTCACCCTTCACCATCTCAGCCGCCTTATCGCTCCAGCCCTGCTCTTGTAGCCCTCTCCTTCTCGACCCTCTTTCGCGCCCCCCCTTCACTTCGCCATCGCCGTTTAGCGATGGGATGCTCGGGCATTGCTTTTAAGCGTAATGTACAAGACATACAGAGGAGGCACAGCAAGGGGAGATATCGGTAAAATATTACAGAAACCAGATTATGAAAAAAGAAGAGAACATCTTGGAAAATACGATGTAGAAAGCATAGAATTGATATAGGCAGGTTCTCCTTTGTGAATTGCACTGTAGCAGATTGAAACAAATTATCTGCAAAAGCACTAGAGGCACTTCCTTCTAATGTAGTCCAATTAAAAAAATGCCAATTTCATTTTAATCATCACTAACAATACTGAGACAGTGATCTTTACTATTATTATTATTATTATTATTATTATTAGCTTTGGAGTATTTTTTAAGTTATTATTATTGCTTATATTGTTTTTGTTATATTTATTATTGTCATGCCCGTTATACAGTGAAGTGTAGTGTAGAGTAGTGAAGTAAAGTGTTAGTTAAACTAGAACTCAATTTGAAGATAACTAGAAATTAAATTGAACTAGGATATCATTCTCTAATTCTAATGGTAATTCTAATTGCAAATGTTTGTAATTGTTCTAATTCTAATTGTTATCCTGTTTGCCAATAAACATTAGCTCAAAGCGAATTGTAATAAATCTATCCGTCTATCCTTCCGTGGGTCGCTCCCGCCAAACCCTCCGTTCGAGTGATCCGAGTCTATGCTTGCGCCCAGCAGCCCTCCTGCCCTGCCCTGCTCGCTCGGCTGCACTCGCAATGAGCGGCGGCGGCGGCGGGGAATGCCGATAGGGCGAGCCACAATGCGCCGCCCCGCGCTGTGCTCTTGCAGTATTGACCGCAGCGCTGCCCGCGGCGGCCGGCCGAAGCCCCGGGACAAATGAAGAGAGATGGCTCGCGGCTCCGGTTGCACCGCGGATGGACCAGCGGCCGCGCCCTCGGCAACGCGGCGGGGACGATGACAGGGCGGGCGCGGGACGGAGACGGGGGCGGGGGCGGGGGCGGGGTCGGGGTCTGGAGTGAGGATTAGAAATGAGGCTGGGGTGGAGGCGAGAGAGCTTTGGGGACAAGAAACTGGGACGAGAACGTTGGTGGAAGCAGAGGAGCAATAGATGGAAGAAGAGGAGAGTGCCTCGGGAAATGGGGGAGGGTAAGACGATGGCGGAGAAGTGGACGAGAGACGAAGGCAAGGGCGACATACGAGATGGGAGAAAATGACACAGGTGGGAGTACGCATCGAAATGGTTGGAAGGAATAGGCGAGGGTGGGTGAAGGAATAGGCGAGGGTGGGAGCGAGAGATGGAGAGATGGTTGGGTCGAGAGGCTCTGATGGAATTTAGGAATTCGCATTTGGACAAATTGGGAGAAGGCGCTGGATGTTGAATGTGCAGGGATGACGTTAGAAATTGGGGCTGAACCGATATCTTAGAGTGGAACGTTGCAGAGTATGGAGTGAGGAGTGAAGCAGGGCCGATTATGCGCGACTTGGACACCAGTTGTAGGGCAAGGCGTAGGTGTAAATGCGGCTGGGTAGCACTGCTGCTGATGGGTGAGAAGGGACGCAAGTGAGGAGGGAGAAAGTAAGTAGCTGTATTTCCGCCGAAAAGTTCCTTTGAACAGTGAAAGATAATGCGAGGATCGGCAGTGGCAACCAAGTAGAAACTAAGATGTCTTGGGATTAAGAAGACTATTCTACTCGTAAAATTAAAACCAATAGTGTTTAACTATACATAAAAAATGTTCCCATCAGGGTGGGTATCTCAAAAAGTTTATCACTTTTTCTATTCTGATTTTTCTTACTGCTGCTCCCTCCAAACCAATCATAAATTGTGATTCATCTATCTTAGGAGGCGATATATACCGATTGCTATGTCAATGTCTAATAAACAGCCTATGTATATAAGATAACCTCATTTATTTTATCATATTTTCAATTTTTGGCGCAGTTTGGAACCCTGATAAACATAAAATACTACTCTGATAAATATAAAAATATAACACTGATAAACATAAACTCTGATAACCATAAAATAATACTCTGATAAACTCCTCGCTTTGCGATTCGGGCGTTTATCGATAATTTCCAAAGCACTCGTGGTATTACCTATGATAAAATGCGAGAAGAGCCTCAAATAGCCTAGACAACGCTAGCTGCAAGCGCGCATCTCTTCCGCTGGGTGTGCAAATTCTGCTGATCCACTTACATTTCAAAATTTGCTGTTGGATTCGTAATTTAAAGACATTTTGAAATGGATATGCCAAAGACACTTCCGTACTAATTGCATTCCCTATTTTTAATAAGAATTCACGCAAATTGATAAGTATATACCCTTAGAGCCATATTCATAGTCGTCACTTACAATAAGGAAAACATTTAGGAATTCCTTATAACGTTTTTCAATTCACAACTTATCTGCGTACATAAGGAATTCATTATAGCTATAAGGAAGATCCACACTTCACTTACAGCTATAAGTGTACGTGATATGTAAAACTCTCTAGAAACGCACAACGGTCGAGAATATTTGAGAAAATATATCGTTTTACCAAGATCAAGCACACATTTTGATAACAGTGACGGTAAAAAACTGCTATAAGTAATAGAGATTTCCGATTTCCAACTATTTAAGATACTCTCACTATTTTAGTATTTGTGTGGGTTCGGTAACCCCAAGGATACCTACGTAGGAGTACAATAATCATTCCTTATCAAAAGATATTCTTATCCTACAAGTTACGACCAAGAATACGGAGACTGCTTCCTCAATATATGAGGAGGCAGCCATGTTGATTAATGTCACCTCTGTGTTTTGTTTTCTTTGTTATACCTTGTTGTTTATATGTCCATGACGTCTTTGAAAAATAGACTTTGCGCTACGTGAACCTCAGAGTAACCCTTTCTAAACAATAAACAGTGATGCAAGATTTCATTACCAAGTGCTGAAATTTTTATTTATGATACGAGTGGTAAAAGTTATATTTTACGTTACGAGTAGGAATGGCTACAACTCGAGGCTGATAGGTCCAGTGACGCAATCCAACGAGCAAAATAAAAACTCTTTTGTCCCGTGCGTCGTACACTACTTTTAGATTTACACTACTTTCTGACTTTCATTTTATTTTAATTCAAGTATTCAAATCTTTATGATAAATTAATGTCAGTGGTAAGTGATGCGATCCGATTATTTTGTTTTCTTTGTTGCCTTCATAAATTTGTCTGAAAAGTTGAGTATCGTCTTACTTTTAGCACTACTGCTGAAAATTTAAGTTCTTGAACCGGTTTTATAAGTGACCGTGTAAAAATGGTAGTTTATTCAACTAGTTTATAATGATGCGCTTTATTGCATGAGTACGTGCTAGTACAAATTCGTACGATTGCAATAAAGATACATTATAAACTAGTTCCTACGCTATTTTTGGATAAGGGCATTATACATTTACGAGATATTGTTAATTTTGGGAAACAACTAATTTGTGACGTTACGGGTATTTGTCATCTCTGCGAAAAACCGGTGGCCGACTGTTCTGTTTACTGCTACCTACCTTCGATTCTCTCACTGCGATTGGCTGCATGTATGATGACAAATTATTCGTGCCATAATCGGAAATATTTCATCATCTGTGCCGTAAGATGTCCTTTCATGAACGATTTATTGAAACGGAAAAGGTCGTTTACAATGCTGGTACACACAAAAAAATTGTTTCATTATACAATCCATCTCGAATATAATTTGCGAGATTGACTTAGCAATCGTGGAGAGTCTCTTCCGTGCAATTAGTTAGTGACAGCATGTGATTTTAGAACGGATGTGGCAATATTCAGAATAGAAACCTCGGCTTGTTGGTGCAGAATAAGATTAAATAATTTTCATCATACATAATTGAAGTACTGTCAATTGTTTTCTTGGAAGGAAATAAGGAAAGGAGAGAAGAGGGCCATGCGATATTCATTTGCCCCTTTTAATAATCGTGCTAATTGGACTATGTTGAGAACAAACGCATATAAAAGTAAGTTACAGGTTTCATCTCCTGCAAGTTTTGTGGTTTGAGATTAAGCGGAAGAGCAGGTCTCAACACTTAAAGGTGAAGGGAAATTAAATACATCTCGTTGAGAGGCTACTATTAGAACAGCTCTTCTTTGTATTGTGCATCTTTTTCAGGGAGAAGGGAACAAATTCAAGGGAAATGCTATTTGTCTTTCCTTGGCAAGTATGAAATTATGAATTGTAATTTTAGTTTACATGGAGTATCTTGTGGTTCTCCTTTGCCTTACATACCGCAGTGCAAGGTGAAAATACATAACCCGATTCTATTTGATCTTATCCGCGATTTGATCCCACAACCCCGTGTGCGGTAGCCAATGCAGTTGCTTCGCTGTTCCGGTTGCACAATTAATAATGTTACGTAAAATAGATTATTTTATTATTCTTTAACTGAATTATAAAAATATAAAAATTAGAATAAGAGAGAAGGACAAGAGAAGAAGCAATGAAATTGGTGCGTGGTCCCTAGATGACCAAACGAAAGAAGAAGAAGAAAAATTAAAATATAATAGGTTTTCAAGTAGGAGATCAAATTGTCCTCATATGTCAGTGATCTATTAAATGGTTCACAAAATATGAGCAATATAATGCAGCCGGGAGATTGGCCCAACTTCTGCAGTGCACTTACGTCACCGTTGTGAGGTTTTTACAAATCACTCCAGGCCATCTGCAATAAAGCGATGACGAATTACGACAGAAACATAAAAACGTCCCGCGCACCATTAAAGAGATGAATGAGCTCCACTCATTACGGGCGTCAGCAGGCGTGTCCCTGTAGGCACTGCGCCTACGCTCTCGCCACGCCCAGTCTCTGTACGCTCACACCAGCCGGGATAGCTCAGTACAACTGTTTCTGACCGGGAAACCTACTACAATTTTACTACAAATTTGGGTGCATTAAACTACAAATGTAACTAATTATTGTGTTGCTAAATATTTACAACTCGAGCAATCCCGAAGCGCCAAACAGTGGTTATTGAGCATATTTTTCTATAAGAAGAAGCAAAACCGGTGAAAGCTGCTATATCCCCCGTCAACTTCGATGCGAACCTACCACCGTTTGCTTTGCATCGGCCCACCGACGGCCCTGCGCCGTTGCCCTTTCCCGATGGACACGCTGGACACTGATCGGTTAAGGCAGACCTGCACAACGCCTGCTCCCGCGGGCATTCTGCACTTGGGAGCCGCTCGCCTGCCCGTGGCAGCGCCGAAAGAGCAAGTAGTGGGGAGTAGGAAGCTTTGCGGAGAGGGGAGAAGTCTGACGTAGCACGACGCGGCGCGTAGATTGAATGCCTGGGCGTCTAATACAATGATCCATGCTTCAAAATTATATGCCCATTTGTTTAAATGGATTATATCTAGTATTTCAATTTACCAGGGTCATAATTCACTGTTTACGTTCTGTGCACTGCTGTATATCCACCTTTGTATTCACCACTGTATGTATTTTCATTTTCTAATTTTTTAAAGAAAATAACATGCTCATTGTAATTCTTAAGCATTATTTTAAAGCAATAGCTTTAAAATATATGCTTATATAAGAAAAAAATATTATTTAATTCTAACACAAAATTGCAATTTAATAATTGATTGTTCACCAGGAATGGTATAATCTCCAAATCATAGAAAAATGAACAAAATCATGAGAGCGATCTCTCACATCAAGATTGACATAAAATAGAATATGTGGCAATTCCAAGAAGGGTAATGTTTAATAGCACATTTGTGACCATTTTCCCCCATTATGAAACTGAATAAAAGAGATCAACGAGCAAACTTCTGTCACGATATGTTATGGACAATCATAAGATAATAATGGGTATTGGTTAAATAGACTGCAAAGGGCTTTATATTTTCATATTAGTTTATTGCTGTCATCATAATCATTAAAATAGTTTATCGCTATCATCATCAAACAAAAACAATTCAGTATCACAATTTTGTGTTTAGCGCAACACTAAATTTGTGATTACATCGTAGCAAAGCGAATTACATTATAAGCCCTACAAGCAATTATAATACTTGGTGTCGAAATCTAATAGTATAATTCGTTGTAGTTTCATATTTCGCCCTGTCATATATCGAGCATTTGCAATATAACACAAAGACTATATTACTTGAACTGTATATGACCGTCATGTTCTTGCCGATTGCTCTTTAAATTTACGCACTATCTTTCGAATTGCGCATTCTGATTGGTGGACCCCACTCCTAGATTGGGTCT
>JAHLJT010003300.1:0-27045 GCA_031308135.1 Acheta domesticus | reverse complement strand
TTACACCTACACCCTACCTTCACACCATACAACCAAATACTACAATAAAAAATACGGCACAAGCTTGAGCATTTGGTTTCAGAATATTCTTTGTCCAATGAGTATCTACTCAATATCATTTGGATAAAAATTTTCTCCAGCGATGAGCAGATACTTCCTGCAAGTTTAGAATATTCTCACTTGCCTAGGCAACCGATGCGATTTGTTTCATGTTTATTCCTTGCTTGTAATAGTGTGAATTCTTTGGGGTATTTATATTCACGATTGAAGACTCCATCTTGGACTTGTGAGCTGGAGTGCAGACTTTGTCGCGGTTCTGTCGGTTCTTTGTTTGTAGCGTAGACTGTGTGCAGTTTTGTAGTTTTGTGAAATGGATCAAATAAAATCCGAAGTTTTCTCAAATTTTTTAAAAAAGTATGAAGTGTTGTTTTCGAAAGCGAAAACTCCGAGCATGATGAATGCCAAAGGCGACGCAATGCGGGCGCTGCAGGGTGAATTGGCCACTAGCTGTGGCTGCGTTGTGGATTGTAAAGCGATAATTGAAACGAATAAACAACATGAAGCAACGCGTAAAACAGAAAACGGATAGGAAAACCACAGGGAATGTTCCTATTGTATTGAAGGAGTGGGAAAGGCTTGTATTTGACCTAATGGATGGAGAATCCATCAATAACAGGATTAAAGGTAAGTGAAGCATTCAATTAAGTCTAAAGTGAATGCATTATTACATTTTATGTTGCTGAAAGCTTATGTGATATTAATCTTTTTTATGTAGGTGCTGTGGCACTTGGGGTGGAAGGAATCCCTGAAAGTCAGAACACTGATGCCGTAATAGAGCTGGACGGCTCTACAATGGAAGGAATTGTAGCCAACAGCCCTACGGCCAGAAATACGAATTGAGCTGCTGCGACAAGAGCTGGATTTATTTGAGTTTACATCTAGGGTGGCAACTGCTCTCATATACCAAGGTTTGGCTCAGCAACGTCAAAACGCCCTTCATTTGCGACACCACCGACACTAAAGAAACGAAAACATTCAAGGTGTTTCCAGAAGAGAACGGTTTGACGGCGGTGCACGCTTCCCCGAAAAGACACCAGGTGCAATTGCTAATCGCTGCAGAAATGCACATTGCAAGAGCAAAACCAGATTTGTGTTTGTGTAAGATGTGCAGTCCCTCTATGTCCAGGTTACTTTATTTCCATGTACAATCAGTAAATTGTTCTGGAACATTTTTTTAAAATGTAGATTAGAAGTCAATTTTTTCAGTCATTGTTTTCCTAGCTTTGAAATAATTTTATAGTAACAGTGATACATTTTTTCTCCCTCTGCAACACCTAATAACTTTATTGCGTGTCCTAATTTTCATGATGTCCTCATGAAATTTTCCAAATTCCAGGAGAAAATTTTTGAAATAATTTTTTGAATTTGATCTTTGGTATATTATATCATGGAAAAATTAGCATAAATATGTTTGATTAGTATAATAATTGATGCATGAGAGGGTTAATGTTATAATTTTGTTACCTTTATTCGCAATTACTTGTAATTGTTTCAGAAATAGATGCCCATTAGACTGAGGAACTACAACTCAATCTTGCCGCAGTTTAAAGAAACATGTCCTGCATGCTCACAAGGCGATATTGATTCGAGAAACTTAGGGTGTACTGTGGCAAGGAAGCCACAAAGGGTATTCCAGGGTCGGCTTCTGTTATCATGAAGCTTAGGGATGGTTTGCTACAAGAAGGAAGAGTTTTATATACAGATAATTTTTACACAAGTGTCTACCTTGCACATGAACTTCTGGACCACTCTACTCAGTACTCTTAGACCGAACAGGAAACTAAACCCCTCAGAAGTTGTGCATGCAAAATTAAGTGGAAATCTTCCCAATTCAGAAAGCGAGATGTGCTGATGGTGAGCACTGTCCATGGCGACGAGATGAAAGAAATTCAAACCAAAGGCGGTACCAAGAAAAAGTCTGCAATTATAATCGACTACAATCGTTCCAAATCATTCATTGATCTGTCAGACCAAATGAACGCTTATTCCAGTTCTCTCAGACGTGGAATGAAATGGTTTAGGAAGCTCGCTGTTGAACTTATCACGGGGTCAGCACTGATCAATGCTCGTGTACTCTATAAAAATATGGAAGGGAGGAAAATGTCAATAACCCAATTCAAGGAAGAAGTCACTTTGAACTTCTCCATTTAGAAGATGCATCTAATCCTGGCAACATTTTGATGAATGCAACCTCTCTGAGAAAGATATGTGCTCTTGTGAATATGGGATCAGCCAATAGAAGATGTACAGATTGCTACGAAGTGATGAAGAAAGAGCATGGACGAGAGCACGCAGTAAGAAAATGCAAGCAATCTGCTTGGAAATGTGACAAGTGCAACTCTATTTCTGTGTCGAGTGCTTTTTTTGCCAAGCACAAAGCAAGCAAAAGCGCGTGAGTTGTATGTACTTTACACGGCCCCATTACAAAGAGGCCCCGTGAGTTATATATAACTCACATGGAAGTCAATGTGTTAATAACAAATAAATGTTCGTTTTCATTTTAGGTCGAGTGACCAAAATAATAAGTTTTACAAATTTATTACAAGACTTATTGACGAAGGATTACATGCTTACATTTATGACAGAACGGATGTTCTTCTAGATTTTAATACGCTGGACATAAATAAACAAGCTAAAAGTTCAGGCTACAATGTGAAATGTCGAGTAGTGCAAAACAATTATTTCTCGAAATTTCACATATTACGGAAGAATCAGTATGTACAGTTCACTTCCGAGTTCTCCGGGACCCTGTGGGAGGGGTCTAAGTTTCCCCGCGGGGTAGAAGGGGCGCGATAAGGTGATGGGCTGTAGGATTGGCTTGACAGACGTCCGTGAATCACACATGGGCTCTACGAAAGGGCGAGCGCTTGCTTGGACAATGCATTGGTTTCGCAAACATCAACTCGGTTTTGATTCAGAGTGCGCCTAAGTTAGATGCGAAATGGTGAAGCGGTTTCATTAATGAGGCGGAGCTAATTTTCAAAGCTGGTTCTGCATCTGGTGACTACCATGGTCAGATGAACCAAGAC
The DNA here is from genome assembly GCA_031308135.1 of Acheta domesticus. Taxonomy (NCBI): domain Eukaryota; kingdom Metazoa; phylum Arthropoda; class Insecta; order Orthoptera; family Gryllidae; genus Acheta; species Acheta domesticus. The sequence continues at coordinate 23,956 of JAHLJT010003300.1, read as the reverse complement.
AATTTTGAAAAGTGGGTGAGAAAAAAATTATCAGAAAAATGTCTGCTAGGACAGTAATTGTTCTTGACAATGCTCCACATCATAGCGTGTTAGCTAATAAAACTCCAATGCATATGCATTAAAGCGCGATTTGATTAAATGGTTGAATGCAAAGGGAATGCATGTTAATGAAAACCCGAGGAAGCCTGAATTTCACCAACTAGTTCTGCAACTAAAACCTCAGAACAAAATATACAATATCGATGAGCTGTTTATCAGTAGCGGTCATTCTGTCATTCGCCTTCCTCCTTACATGTGTGAACTGATGTGTAAACTGAATCCCATTGAAATGGCACCGGCAAAAATCAAGAAACTTATAAAGGAAAGAAATGTAACTGGGGACATGTAGGCGACAAAATTGTTAGAGCTTACAAACTGGGCTATCACCCAAGTCACTATTGAAGACTGGAAGGGATACTGCTCTCATGTAACGAAATTAGAAAATGAATACTGGGAAAGGGATGGTATAGTGCCAGACATTACAGACAGTATTGTTATCAATATGGACTCCGATAACGAGTGTGAGAATCTGAAAGTAGCGATAGTTCATCGGTGGACGATCAATAGTTTTAACTGAATAGTACTCTCGGTGTCTTCCCCCCCTCCCTGCCGTCGCTTCCTTTCTGCATCCCCACACTACCCTCTCTCCTTTGCTCTGCGATTGCCTCAGTGAAATGGCATGACGTCACAGAGACGGAGACATCAGAACTCAACCGTACTACCGAAAATTGTGCAGAGTAAACTACAATTATCTGGGGTCAATAAATATACAGGACAATGACATTGAACATCCTAATGTTTACAATTTAATAGCTGAAAAATACAAACTCCACGGGATAAGAAATTGTATTACTAATAATTGTACTGGCAAAAGAACGGTCAAGTTACGCGAATTAGGTACCAATATCATTTCAGTTATCCTGTGATATTACAATCATCGAAATAGGTAACAAAGATGCTACTCGAAGGAGTGGGCCTATTCAGGTACAAAGCATTCCAACGAAAATTTCTGGCCCGTTGGGAAAAGGCGAGCTGTTCCTCCTAGGAATAGTAAAGTACATTGAGCCTAATGAAGTAATCAGATATACCAATATTTATACTGTCAGATTACAATGCAGTTTGTCTTGGCATGAATAAGAGACGATTTTATAAAAACACAAAGAAAGGTAGCTACAAAATTGTTTCACTAATTTTAATTTTAACAGAGCAGTAACACTTCTCTAAAACATGTGAAGACAATATGTTTACTATACTGTTAATTAAACTGTTTGTGTGTTATATTTTATTGTGTACTTATGAGGCGCATCCAGAAGGAAAGTCTCCTAAGGTGATGAACATAAAGCCATACGAAGTGGCTTTACGACTAGCCATAGGGATAAGTGAAAATTCACTCTAATCGAGTTGAATTTCACTGGACGAAATTAAGAGAGTAGAAGTTCATAAACAAAGACGATATCAAAGTAAAGATCGCTATCGCTAAAGGTATATTGTTCCTCACAGGTTACCAGTTTTCTCAATAAAAGATAATGTACTCGTATTAAGAGACGAAGTCCGAGGTCCATATGGAACTTGCGTCAAGAAGTATGCGACGTAATAAGTACTTCGAGATCCATCAATTTCATTTGTCAGATAACTTGAATTTGCCTGAAGATGCCAAAGTGAGACAGTATTTCAATATTCCAAAGAGGAATTTTGGAAAAGAATTTGAAAAGTGTAATCAAGTCACATTTCAACTGATGAAACAATACCGCACTATCGCAAACGGCGCATACACGGCAAGCCTATTCGTTTCAGCCACAAGCTTCGGTCCGCAACGAGACACGACTATCTGATAGCGTTTGAGTCATGTCAAGGTGTAAAGAGCGCTCGAACAGCTCCTCAGCACGCGGAACATGCACCTTAAGCGGCAGTTATGCTACATTTAGAACCGGTTTCACAAACCGCGGGTGCAGTTAGGAATAGTTACTCGAGAATCACTGGGCAACAATGAAAATGCTTCGGGCTTAAAAATAGTCAATTTACATGTATTTCCATCTGCTGAATTCAAAAATCGCCATAAAAATGACAGATTAGCTCTTATTTTGAAGATAAAGTGACATTTCATGTTTTAGAGTTAAGATTTTAAATTTGGGGGAATTTTTTTGGGGGAGTTGGCACACCTGTCAAATAACAAAACACCAATGCTCTTCAGCTGTTTGTAAGTCATAAACATAGATATTGTTGCTGTGACTGTGAATTACATATAGTTTCTGCTCAAACTAATGCAAAATTTCTGGTTTGGGAGTGCTTTTTGAGTGTAAAATTTGTAAAAATGCCACGAAAATGAGTAAATATGGTGAATAACTTTTGTTATATTTGTGGTGAAATAACATTTTGCTCACAGAAACGCAATCTGACGCCTCTTGTAAAGACTGCCTATCAGCATTATTTCGGTATGAAAGTAGGGGACCAGGATAAGTCTTGGGCTCCACATATATGTTGCAACGCATGTTCAGTTACACTGCGACAATGGCTGAAAAAGAAGAAACGATCTATGGCTTTCGCTGCGCCTATGGTTTGGCGGGAGCCTACAAACCATACAGATGACTGCTATTTCTGCTTGACTCCACCTATAAAGGCAGGATTGTCTATGAAGAAAATAAGAACAGTTCAGTACCCGAATCTTCCATCTGCTATTCGACCCATTCCACATTCGGATAGTTTACCAGTTCCTACTCCACCCGAAAATTGTGTGTTTGAAGTAGAAAATGAAGACAGTGTGGAACAAGAAGAACCAAAAAAGCCTTCCACATCCCATGACCCTGATTTTGAGGGAAAAGATGATAAACCGCACAGACAGTCAAGCGGAATTGAGTGATCTCATTAGAGACCTCGGCCTGTCAAAGGAGAAGGCAGAAATTCTTGGGTCTCGACTACAGCAATGGAATCTTCTCGAAAGTGATGTCAGAATCTCACAGTATAGAAAACGTCACATGGAACTGCTTCCCTTTTTTGAGAAGAAAAACAATCTTGTTGTTTGCTGCGACATTAATGGCTTGATGAAATCTTTGAATTTGAACCATGATCCAACTGAATGGAGGCTATTCATAGACTCCTCCAAGCTTAGTTTGAAAGCTGTGTTACTTCACAACGGCAACCTTCTTTCATCTATTCCTGTTGGTCATGCTGTTCACATGAAGGAGACATATGCAAATATGACAGCTCTCTTGGACTCAATTAAATACCATGAACACAAATGGAAAATCTGTGGTGATCTAAAAGTCATTGCCATACTCTTAGGAATGCAACTGGGGTACACAAAGCATTGCTGCTTCTTATGTATGTGGGACAGTAGAGATAGGAAATTGCATTATATTAAAGGAGACTGGCCTGCAAGAAATCTTAACCCTAGCGAGAAAAATGTCGTTGCCAAGCCTCTTGTGGACCCAAAAGACGTTCTTCTTCCACCCCTGCATATCAAGCTGGGTTTGATGAAAAACTTTGTCAAAGCTATGAACCGAGAGGGGCAGGCCTTTAAGTACATAAGAGAGAAATTTTCGAAATTAAGTGATGCAAAAGTTAAAGAAGGCATTTTTGTCGGACCACAAATTAGAGAACTTGTAAGGGATCCTGCATTTGACCAAGTTTTGGAGGGGAAAGAAAAGGAAGCTTGGGAAGCCTTCAAGGGAGTTGTTCATGGATTTTTAGGCAACAAAAGAGATGATAACTACAAGCATTTGGTGACAGTGCTCCTGCAAAAATACCGTAACCTTGGATGCAACATGTCCCTTAAGATCCATTTTCTCCACTCCCACCTAGAATTTTTCCCTCTTAGTTGTGGAGCTGTTAGTGATGAACATGGCGAAAGATTCCATCAGGACATTTCTGTTATAGAACAAAGATATCAGGGCCGTTGGAATGAAGTAATGCTTGCGGATTACTGTTGGTCTTTGTGTAGGGATTCTGCGGAACTCCATTACAAGAGGAAAGCTAAAAGACGACGATCTCAAGAAGCCACCACATGATTCTCTTCAGACACGACCATCTGCGAAGTATTATTCCAGCAATTTTGAACTCTTAGCATGTAATTACAAGTTAAAAAATCGAATGCACTTTCATTGTTGGTAGCATATATTGTAATTAAAATGCATCTTTTTCTCTCAATCCGTTAATATGTAATACTTCCACCTAGTGTATATCATAGAAACTAGAGCTAAGAAAAATTTTTCATTGTCATATTTGTTTTTCTCAAACCAAAATTAGTAGGAATTGACTCATGAAGTGCTCGAAGCATTCAAAAATTGTTTTTTTGTTGCCCAGTGGAATACGCATTATTCTGCGATTGTTACTCTCGAGTACAATGTAAGGTGTCGGTGCGGAAAATCCTCTTAATGCTATACTGCTTTGTTTTGTCAGAAACCTACGAGAGAACGCGACGGGAATGTGAGCACGACAATGAAGCTCCAATTGCGTATTCGAAAATTGAAGAATGGTTCCAGGCGTTTAGCTGTGTCCGGACAGTTAGTACAAACGTTATAAAGAAAGCAAGATAGGCGAAGGACATATTGTAGAAATAAAGATCAAGATCGGCCGCAGAAAATTGCACCGCGGCCGTATGGTGAAGTAATGTGGATACTAGGCATTCTCGATAGGGAAACTCGGGAAATTCGGCTAGAAGTGTGTCCTGATAATAGAACGCAGCGACTTTGTTCAGCACGTGGAACCGGGTACCACAGTGTACACTGACTTTTGGAGGGACTACACTCAGTTGCAGCAGAACTTTATACACGAGGCTGTGAACCGTTCCCTGAATTTTGTGGACCCTGTAACAGAAGTGTACACAAACAATACAGATTCGAGCTGGCGGTCTTTGCGAAGACTGTCGCGGAAAAGTACCTCACCAGAGTATGACGATGCATCTCGCCGATTACCTTTGGAGACAGACTGTAAAATACTAAATAGAGATCATTTTTGGGCAATGATAGAAGATATAAAGACCTTTGGGAGCCGAGTAAATCAGATTCACATCTACAGCAGCCATTCCTGGTGTGTGCTCCTTCAGCAAGGCAAAAAAATGGGCAATCGTTCCCTATTGTCGCTGTGGGAAGTAATGGGATGGATGCCTTTGACAGGCCGTTTAAGCTTCATTTTTAATAAATGTACACTAAGCTGCACACCTCCTGAATTTCTATAATTTTATGAAAGAATGTGCGTATGAACTGCCCCCCCCCGAAAAGCTTATGCGATAATTTGTTTACTAGATTATCCAACATGAAAGAAAATTCCTATACTGACATGGATATTTTCCTGATGTATGCTACTTCAGCAAGGCAAAAGGAGCCCCTTTTCATAAGGTTAGACTCCCTTATTTTCTCTGGAGGAAGTAATGGGATGGATGCCTTTGATAGGCCGTTTAAGCTCCATTTAAATGGATGTGCAATACGCAACACCCTTCCTGAAGTTTTGTAATTTTATGGAATGATGTGTACATGAACTGCTCCCTCCCGAAAAGCTCATGTGATAATCTATTTACTAGATTATCCAATTTAAAAGAAAATTCATATACTGGCATGGATTTTTTAGGTAATATTAAACTTGAAGTTAGTATGCCTGGGGCCTGTCTCTGGGTAGTGGCCACTATTCACTTTAATCGAGGGAACGGACGTCTAACATCGAGTGACGTCTACCATTCGGTCGAAGACAGGAGTGAAATCCACTAGTTTCGCCAGGTTTAATTCTGGCTCGAAGGCTGGTAAAATGCTTTTCGGCAGTTGCATCTTCAAGTAGCGTCTTATAATACGAGTTATCTGCCTTTCACCACAAATGATCTGAAGGGCAAAATGTATTGTCCAGTTTATGATCAGAAGAGCAAAATGTATTGTCCAGTTTATGATCAGAAGGGCAAAATGTATTGTCCAGTTTATGATCAGAAGGGCAAAATGTATTGTCCAGTTTATGATCAGAAGGGCAAAATGTATTGTCCAGTTTATGATCAGAAGGGCAAAATGTATTGTCCAGTTTATGATCAGAAGGGCAAAATGTATTGTCCAGTTTATGATCAGAAGGGCAAAATGTATTGTCCAGTTTATGATTAGAAGGGCAAAATGTATTGTCCAGTTTATGATCAGAAGGGCAAAATGTATTGTCCAGTTTATGATCAGAAGGGCAAAATGTATTGTCCAGTTTATGATCAGAAGGGCAAAATGTATTGTCCAGTTTATGATCAGAAGGGCAAAATGTATTGTCCAGTTTATGATCAGAAGGGCAAAATGTATTGTCGTCATAGCCCGCTAGTATGCCTAAAAGCCGCGGCACTTCGCCGATCCTTATGGCAGCCAGTGAACGGGCGGAGTTTCACATTGTGGCCGCTGGAGCGCTGGTCGCCGACCATTCGCGAGACCTTCGGGCCGCTTTAATACATGGAGAAATGCCCACACTTCGGGCAATTTTCGCCACTTACAGGGATGTGAGGCATTGCAAACTTAATGTTGATGGTAATACAAAACAATACTAAAAATTATTAATCTCTGAGCAGTTTGCTTGAAAGGAATTGTGAAGTAAATAGTTTAAATTAACCCTCAAATAGCATACGTGAATTCTACCTGGTTAGTGCGGCAACAATAATTCGTTTTGGCGTATAAAATACAATTTGTATTCTTAATTATTTCTTATATTTATCTGTATTTTGTGTTTAGAGAGAAGTATGATGTACGTACTTAAACTTTTTACAGAAAATTGATGAAAACGAATGGCAAAGTATTACTTTATAAGTTTTACACGCTATTTACACGCTCAAAAACAACCAATTCAAAGTAGACGTGTTTGTTGTTAAAGAAAGAATTAACTAAATAACTGGAAGAAACTAGTTCTAAAACGGCTGACGGACACTGATGTAAATAAATACTGACGCTGCTATAACACACAGGAAGTTCACTCATCAAAAAGCATTCCAAATCACTATTGCCGTGTGAAAATGTTATCACCTAGAGATAGAACCGGAAAGATAGTAACAACCAGCGAAATTCATATTGGCGTTCTTTTGGCCGTACAAGAAAAAACTATCAGAGATTTTCATTAAGAGCAACTGAAGTACACAGTATAAAGTGTTTCTAATCCTTTGATTTCCAAATTCCACAACAATGATAGAGCAATATATCAGACAACAGAAATAAATATTAATGTTTTATCCTGGACAGTTGATTTTGCCGGATGTAGGTATGGTTACAGGAGGGTGAGCGACCCAGGTAGCTCAAAAAAAATTGATTTTTTACCAGTTTAATTGAATTTAAATGCAAAATAATACAAAACGATAAATGATTGTACTTTCAGTTATCTTAAATTTAGATGAAGATGAATCAAGAATATCAATTAATAATAAACAATTAATACAATAATGTAAAAAAATAATTAAATAGCTAAGACTCAGTTGTTTTATTTGCACCAATAAATAAAAATTAATAGTTGATAGCATTCCATTTTTGGTTATGGAGCAATTATTAATTGAGCACTACTATAATTTTGGAATTTGCAATCAAATGTAAATTACTGTGAGTGATTCAGCTAGTTGACGGTGGTTTCGACGCAAGTGCGGAGCGGAGAGGTCGGGTATCGTGGGAAACTGATTCGAGCCGGCGATTCTGTCGTAGTGATTGTGTATCCGTGCATTAGGTCCATGGGAGGCGTTGACACGGCCGGCGTCGGTCGCCTGTCGGAGAGCAGTTCCGGGAAGAACTGCGACTGTGGTAGAAATATCACGTTGTTTAAGAATGACCAATCAACAGACATCTCGTGATTCCCAATGCGTTTGTAAGAAGGATATCACCTTCCGATTGGAGGGTGTTGCAACATGAGAAATAGCCAAAGCCGTCACAGACGATCATTCCAAACACTTGAGCCAGTGTGTTATCATTGAACGTAAACAGATTGTTAGTGCTGTTTGTGAGTGTCTATTTGTGACGAATTTGAGAATAAACCAAATTATTTGGTAGCCAAGGTAAGGGTTATATGTTTAATTAACGATCAGAAACATTAAGAATGTACGTTAATATTTATTTACTATGGGAAGATAATTAGCATGGGTGGTTCTTGTCGTGTGAAATAAATCAGTCTAATCTTTAAATAACCCTGAAGTTTTCATGATGATCATTTCTACTGCCTGCCTTGCAGATGGTGCATTGCTGTGTGCCGTTTTGTAAAAATACGAAAGGGAAGACGAAAGGTATTAGCTATCACGAATTTCCACTGAAAGAGGACTTAAAACGACTGTGGTTAAGAGCAATTTCTCGTTTAGGTTTCGAACCGAATAATTTATCAAATTCATCTGTTATCTGTAGCGTACATTTTAAGGAAAGCGATTACAAACTAAACTGCAAAAAAAAAAGAATACTCAAAGCAGAATCTGTCCCCACTAACTTTCTAAATTATCCAGCATACAAAATACCTAAAGAACAAATGCCGAGAAGAAAAATAGTAAAATCCATTGCGGAAGTTCAAAGTAGAAAAAGGAAGCGTAGCCAAAGCAATGAAGAAATTGAAAATACGAGTAATAGTGGTAGCGACATGGAAAGCAGGTTTTCAATTTCTAATTCCATTGGTGTTCAAACAGATGAAGAATTCGTATCCAAGCTAAAAGAGTTAGAAAGGCAAAATACAGTTCTAAGATGTAAACTATGGAGGGCGAATAAAAAACTCATCCAAATGAATAAGAAATATGATGTTCTAAAGTCAAAAATTGATCATTTTGAAAACAACCGAATACCACAGATCCATTGAAATTCTGCGCTCAAAAGAAGAAGATGGTGATAAAAAATCATCCTTCTTATTAGGGCAAATTTCAAATTTCAATAAGAAATCTCCCAGGTGGACAGAACATGTAATAAAATGTGTTCTCTGGCAATATTGTTCACCAAAGGGTTATAGGTACGCAAGGGAGTACGTGTTGACCCTTCCAAGTAGCCGAACACACTCACGTTTTGTAGGCGAAACATGCCTAGAAACTGGCGTAACTTCGCTGATTAAATCCAGGCTTATTACTGAAGCTAAAGCTTCGAATAGAGCTGAATTATTATGCAGTTTAGTTGTAGATGAAATGTCAATCAAACAACAGCTTCAGTACGATGAGAAATTAGATGCAATATTTGGAGAGCAGGATGTAACCAAACACGTGGAAATATAACAGAAAAGGAAAATGGGAGTTATGGAGAAGACAGTAGAAGAAGCATTTCAAAAATGAAAGGCAAGCCAATTTTGGCCAATAGATTCCAGTGTTTTTTTAATCTCTGGCCTGTCCACAAAATATAGACTTCCAGTGGCCTTCTTTTTCACAAAAAACTTTCAGGAAAACAGCTACATGAACTGACAAAGTATGTTCTCAAAGAAGTTGAGGATTGTGGATTTTTTGTTCTTAGACTGGTAACTGATAATCATAAATCCAATGTTGCAATGATGAAGTTTTCAAGCGGGCAGCTCTTAAAGTATCAAATACCTCATCCTACAGATTCTAATAGATCATTATTCCTCGCTTTTGACCAATGCCATATATCGAAAAACTTAAGGTCACAACTTCTTGAACGCACTGCATTTGATGGTGACGAAAATATCACTGGAATGTATATAAAGAAACTATATGAATTTCAAAGTTCAGAAACCATGAAATTAGTGCCGTTCCTCAGCAGGAAACATGTACTGCCGTCGAATTTAGAAAAAATGAATGTAAAACGAGCCAAGGAGATATTTTCAGTTGAAATAATAGCTGCTCTGAAATTTCTCATTGAAAATTCAACATGTCACCAGCACTTTTTCTCAGCTGCAGGAGCAACAGTGAAGTACCTAGAATCGATTTCGAAGTGGTATTCTCTTCATGACATCTGCAGCACTAACCACCACATAAGATGTGCGGATGCTAACAAAAAGTACTTCAGTCTGATAGATGATGAAAGACTGAACTAGCTGGAAAAAGATTTTCCTGATTATATTGAAAATATTATGCGGCAGAGCAAAGAAGCTGGGATGGATTTCCTTAGCAGAGAAACGTATGAAGCTCTTACTGTTACCACAGCTTCTACTGTAAGTTGCGTACGTTATTTAATTTGCAGTAGATATCATTTTGTATTAACCAGGGCCTTCAATAGTGATTCTATTGAGCTATTTTTCAGTGGACTGAGATAAATGTCAGGTGGAAATGATATGTTGGACTGCAGAGCTGTTACCTTTTCCATGAATAAGATAATAAAAACTGGATTATTATCGTTGCCTTCAACAACAAACGTTGAAAATCCAGAAAAATCTATTTCTTTGTGGAAAGAACCTTCTAGTAAGAAAACAACACCGCACTATGCCGAAGCACGTCTTTCGGAGGAAATCGCTTCCCTGTTAAATAATCTTAGTGATATTCAGGTTCCCACTGAAACAACTGTTCGCATTTCATCTTTGGCTTACGTGGCAGGATTCATTGTGAAAAAAATTGTTAAACAAATCTCATGTACACTTTGTCTAAATAAAGTGTCCACAAACAAATGCAGATCTTCACTAGTAAATATTATATACAACAGAGACGAAAATTCCAAATTTCACTATCCTTCAGCAAAATTTGTAGGTCTTTTGTCGGTGATAGAGCTATTTATTGTAAAAGCTGTACCACAACTTCCAAGAATTTGTGTGAAAAGGAATCTTCAGAAATACATTAAGCCTGCTTTGCAAAGAAGCAGTTTTCTTGCGTGTGAAGAGAGTGAAGTACATTTAATAATGATCAGTGACATAATCTGTGAACATTTTGTACCAGTGATAGTGAAGAACATTGCTGCTGTTTACTAATGAAGCAACGGAGAGGCCTAAATATTTGAATCACAAGCCTCTAAGTCGAAAAGTTCTGTGCCTGTAATGCGGATCCCCATATACTTGCATGCAGCAGCTGAACGAGGAATGGTCGGCGAGCAGCGCGCAAGCGGTGAGTAGTGGAACTTTTAGCTATAACAAGGAGCGGGGCAGAGTGCCGAGGCTCTTAAGCCGCGTTCACACGATGCGTCTTTTCGTCCAACGCATGCGTCTAGCGCAAGCAGCGCATGCGTCCTTTCGTCAAAACGATGGACGCATGCAATAGCGCAAGCTTCCCAGAGCTGACGGGAATCTCGTTCGTCTTTCTCGTGCGCTTCCTCCAAAGAACGTATATTTTATAGCGAAGTCATCCGAAATACCGAGCTATACGAACTCTGAGTAATCTTGTGGTAATCTCCCGATAGTGTATGGTGTTCTGTGTTCTTTGCGAATTTCGTACAGATTTCTTTTATCATATATTTACGGTAATATACATTTTCGATTAAAATTTATTAAGCTATATAGTGGAAAATAGTAATAATGAACATTTGTTTATTTCTGTTTCTAGTTTGGTGTGTTGCAGAGTGTTATCTTTCCCCTAATTTTCATTTCATTTTTACGGTAAATATCAATGTTCAATATATATTGATTTAGCTACGTAGTTGTAAATAGTAATACATGTGATTATTTCTGTTTCTAGTTTGGTGTGTTGCTGTGTCTTATCTTTTTGCCCCCTAATTTTCATTTCATTTTTACGGTAAATATCAACGTTCAATATATATTGATTAAGCTATGTAGTTGTAACCAGTAAAAATGAACAATTGATTACTTCTGTTTCTAGTTTGGTGTGATGTAGTGTCTATCTTGTTCTCCCCAATTTTTATTTTATTTTTACTGTAATGCCAATTTTTGAAATTGATTTAATAAGTTATACAGCTGAAACAATTAAATGCAATAGATTTCATTCAAGTTTTTGTATTTTCAGAATGTCTCTTGAAAACAAAGAAATGACTCTTCAGTTCATTGAAGACTACAGGGAGAGAGAAATTTTATGGAATTCTTCCAAAAAAGATTATTGCAATAAGCAATTGAGGGAAGGTAAGATTCTAAAAGTAAACTGAAAATTGTCAAATTAATCACATATTTGAAAATTATTATTATTACAATTATCATGTTATTGCAGATGCATTGAACGAGTTAGCTGTGAAATACAGCTGTGGAATAGTGAATATAAAAAATAAAATTAAAAGCCTCCGCTCCTACTTCAGCAAGGAATTCGACAAAGTTTCTAAAAAGAGAAGTGGGAGTGGAGGAAATGATGTTTACGTTTCCAAATGGTTTGGTTTTGAACCATTGCTGTTTTTAAAAGATACCGTAACTCGGGGTTACTTGAGCCCTGGGGGGTTACTTGGACCCGAATGAAAGAAATGTTTGAAATGAATCTGGGTTCAACAACCTTGACTGCACGGATATGATTCACAATTTCTCCAATAGATAGCAGCTCAGGGCTCTGCCGGAGATGCCTTTTGCCTGCACTGTGATTCCCGCCTTTTTGTATATGAGGTTATGTGTCTTGTGTCAACAACGTGTTTTTTGTGGCCTGTGTACTTCCACTCTCACGTCTTTGAGTATTGCGGTTAAAACGCAAGGTAAGGTGAAAATTATATTTCGTACGTATTCCTTAAGATAAGAACAATATAATATTAGTTAAATGAGAACTGCTGAATATGGTAAATTAAGATGTTAAGGGTAGTGTGTTAATGACCCAAAAATGGGGTTACTTGGACCCAGCATGGAAGTGGGTCCAAGTAACCCCCTACCTCATGATTTAATATTTCTTTATGTAAGTATTATTTTATTAATATTTAGCCACCATTCATGTGCATTTCTTTACAGCTCTGAAACCAAAAATGCCTCGAAAGTACAAGCGGCTTCCAGGTAGCCGGACGTATGCCGATTTTACCGCTGAACAAATAGAGAAATGTTTAATTGCCATAAGGTCGGGAGAAATGTCGCAGAGAGATGCATCAGCCCATTTTAAAATAAGTAGATCAACGATTAAGAAGAGGCTGAAAAGTACTGGAGTGTTAAAAAGTCCTGGGCATCCTCTCGTCTTCAGCAGTGATGAAGAGCTGGCCTTTGCTAGCCACTTGGACAAAATATGTGAATTCGGCTTTCCTGTGGATGAAACAGATTTTAGATTTATTGTTAAGTCTTATCTTTCAATGCAGGGAAGAACAGTAAAATGTTTCGCTGACAACCTTCCTGGTCGTGACTGGGTTAAATTATTTTTTAAGCGCCATCCGCAGTTGTCAATCAGACTGGCCACCAACATCAAAAGAGCTCGTGCCGCCATTGATGATAAGGTAATTACGGAGTATATTGAGAACTTGAGTGTTCTCACGAGAGATGTACCACCAGAAAACATTTATAATTATGATGAGACCAGTATTTCAGACGATCCTGGTAGAAGCAAGATAATTTGCCGTCGAGGTTGCAAATATCCTGATTGATTGATTGAATAGGGTTTAAAGGGCGCTTCGACTGCTGTGGTCACTGGCGCCCATGCCAGAGTATTTGGAGAAAAGAATATTCAGTGTTGCATATGTAACTTACTCACTGTTTAAAAGCATGTACATGGGCTAAAAAGGAGGCTCGAATTCTGCATCAAGTATACATGTAGAAATGGCAGAAGGAAAATAGAAAAAGGGCGCGTAAAATTTATCTTAAAACGTAAAATTGGCTGTAAAGGGGCCAAAAACAACATAAAACATTGTTCTTTCAAATAAAATTATATATTCTGCTTTCTCTCAAAAAACAAAAAGTTTTGAGAGCGCAGAATCGTCATCCCCGAGCACCACTTGTAGCGAGTTGCCCAGGTCATGTCTTCGTCGACTGCCAACAAATTTCCTACAGTACAGCAGGACGTGTTCCACGGAAAGAACAGTCTGGCACGAGTCACAGATGGGGGGAGTTTCATTTCGAAGAATGAAACCGTGAGAGAAATGGCAGTGTCCGATACGAAGACGGGTTAAAATAACTTCCTCGCGTCTACAGGACCGTGATGAGGAGCGCCAGGGATACACAGAATTCTTTATCGCACTTAGTTTGAAAGTGCTATTGTGCCACTCTGTTTGCCACGCTCTAAGCACGGATCGTTTCAAGAAAGCCTGAGCATCGGATAATGGCATAGAAGGGATGTCGATACGAGTTTTACGAGTCGCTGATTTCGCCGCCTGGTCGGCCAGTTCGTTCCCTCTGATACTCACGTGGCCTGGGACCCAACTAAGTACCAGGTCATAGCGGCGGGACAGAAGACGATGAATCAGGCTTTGAACGGATAAAGTCAGGTAGTCTGACGAAGGACGGGAGACAGCTTGAAGAGAGCTGAGAGAATCGGAACAGATAACTACTCGCCGCAACGTCGCTGATTCAATGTATTTTAGGGCCTCAAAGATTGCACACATTTCGGCAGTGAAAATACTGCATTTGGAGTGAAGCCGAAATGATTTGGTGGCCCTGATACAGTAAAAACCACATGCCACCGCTTCAAGTACCGAAAATTAACACAAAGTTAGCAAACGGTGGTAGTTTACCTTGGAAGAGAAGTGAGGTATTAAACAAGAGTCAAAAAAAAAACAAAATATTCGAAAAAACCTTAAAAGAATTTTAAAAAATATTAACAAATTTTAGAAAAAATGTAATTGAAAAAGGCTCTAAAAAAGAAATGTAATAAAAAACAATAATTGAAAAATTGAAAAAAGAAAAAAATTCAAACAAGAAAAAATATCAAAGTTGAAAAAAATATCCCCATTGAAAATACGAAAATCAGAACAATGTGAAAAAAACATGTTTAGAAAAAAACATTAAAGATGAAAAAAAAAAACAAATATCCTGAGAGAGTAATTAATTCCTCAAAGTCTAATGTGACTGTCATGTTTTGCGGCAATGCAGCAGGTTTAGCTGTTCCACCATATATAATTTACAAAGCTGAACACCTTTGGACAACGTGGACGGAAAATGGGCCACCAGGTGCGAGATACAATCGAAGTAGGCATGGTTGGATTGACCTTGCAACATTTGAGGAGTGGTTCACCGCCCATCTTCTGCCTGTCCTCAAGAAACAAAAGGGAACGAAGATCTTGATTGGAGATAATTTATCATCCCACATGAGCATAAATGTTGTTAGGTTGTGTGATGAAAATGAAACAAAATTTGTCTGCCTGCCACCAAATTCCTCACACTTAACTCAGCCCCTCGATGTTGCCTATTTTAGACCCCTAAAGGCTAAGTGGAGGGATGTTCTGACAAAATGGAAGCAGTCTGAAGCTGGAAAGAGGTTAGCATGTTTACCAAAAGATCAGTTCCCTATGCTACTTAAGAGGGCATTAAATGAGATGGAACCTAATTTGGTAACCAACCTTAAAGCAGGTTTTAAAAAATCAGGCATTTTTCCAACAGATGTAAATCAAATTTTATCTCGTTTACCAAAACAAGACAGATCAGTAGACCTAGGTCTTGTTGGAGACGCATTCCTGGCTCACCTTGATCAGACGAGGCGTGAATTTGTAAAGCTAGAAGCTAAGCTAGAAGAAAGCTAGAAGAAAAAAGGTTCAAGTTGCACCAGGTAAAAGCATCCATGCTTCTGACATCCAGACGGAAATAGAAGCTTCCACATCGGGTGAAAAGACAGTGAAACCAGTCAAATTAGTGGCAAAGAAGAAAGGTCCCCCAAAGAAAATACTCAAGAAGCAAGATAATGCTTCTACATCTGAGGATGATGATGCCTATACTACACGAGATTCTGGTGATAGTGATATGGTTTTTTCTGAAGTATCCGAGGATGATATACGTGTGTCTACGAATGATATATTTGACACTCAGTCACTGTCTCCACCCTCACATGCACTCTCCATAAATCATGCAGGAAAGAAAGAAATGGCAAATGAAGCCACTTTAAAAGGTCGCATACATGAAGGACATTTTGTTCTGGTGTCATGGCGTAACAAGTTGTTTCCAGGCGTAGTACAAAAGGTCGATGAAAACGGTGCTATTGTTGACTGCATGGAACCGACCAAAAAGGCATGGAAATGGCCAGAAGAAAAAGACATTTTGTTCTACAAATGGTGCGATATTAAGAAGAAAATTGATCCACCTACACCAATAAAAAGAGGGTTTTTTTCAATTTCCATGTGAAGTATAGCATATTTATATATTTACATAATTTATTGTGCTTCTTCAATAAAGTTCTAAAAATTTAGTAATGGGTTTTTTCAAGAATTGGGAATTTGTAATGTAATTTGCAATTTTGTGTTGAAATATTAAATGATTGTGTAACTTCAAAGATCTGTTAGGTGTTTCATTTCCAGATCCTACGATTTACTTGAGCCCACTGCCGCTTAAAAATGCATCTGCCACTGAGAAAGTAGCATGGGTCCAAGTAACACTTCCTGGGGGTTACTTGACCCCAAATTGCAGTTTTGTGTTATGTATAAACAAATGCTATATTTTGGTTTAAAAATCATCTAACGTTGAAGAAAACTATCACAAAATCATATTTCAAATCAGGTTATTTGGAAATTATTATTATTATGTCTATCACTGAAATTTAGGGTAAAAAAACTCTAGTTTAGGGTCCAAGTAACCCCAAATTACGGTATATCTTGTCCTGGAGTGACGAGAGATTCTGTGGGAGTAATAAATCCGATAAATTCTCTGGAGGTATCATTTTATTGACAACTATGTGATTATAAATATATAAAGGTTAAATAAAAAACAATTTACATAAGCTTAGTTCAGATATTTATGTTGCCAGGGCACTGATCCCATATCTGACATGAAATACTCCAAGTATTCATCTCTAACATTGGTTGCATGGAGTGATGGTCTTCTTGCGATATTTACTAGAGGTCTCAGACCTGTGTCATTTTCTGTAATCTCCCTCCATGGCCCCAATATAATTTCTCGACTATTAATATCCTCAGAATCGAGACAACCAAAAGGAGCATATCTGCTTCTCGATGACACACTCTTTCTTAAAAAATTGTGTAGATATACACAACAAAGTGTAACATCTATTATATTATCCAATTTTAGTTCCATTGGCTTTCTAAAAATTCTGAAAACTGATGCCATCAAACCAAAAGAATTTTCCACTATACGTCGGGCTCGGCTGAGCCTGTAATTAAAAACTCTCTTGGGAGACCCCTTGTTCAAATCTACTTTAAAGGGCTTCATGATGTTTGGGGATAGGGGAAAAGCATCATCTGCTACCAAAACAGGTGATATAGAGGTAACTCGCCCTGGAAGAGGTTTTGGTTCTGGTAATTTTAATTAATTATTGGAAAGTTTCCTACTGAACTCTGTATTTTTAAAAACGCCACCATCTGAAATCCTGCCTTGGCAGCCTACATTACAATAAATACAACAATAATTGGCATCTACTACCCCCATGAGGACAATGCTAAAATGCCCTTTATAATTAAAAAATGTGCTTCCACTATTGTCTGGACATTGTATGGTAACATGCTTCCCATCTACAACCCCAATGCAGTTAGGGAAATTCCATTTCCTGTTAAAATCTTCAGAAATTTTTTCCCATTCTTCTTCATTAGCTGGCATCTGAAAATAATTTTTTCTTAATTTTTGCTGGTTGTATTAATAAATGAAGAGGAAGATGATGGGACAGAAGTTAGGGCTTTAGAAATGAGCCCACGCATGGATTCTTCAACACCCACCCCCATCGTAGGTCCCAGAAAAGGAAGAGGGATGAAAAAGAAGAGAAAGCATACGAAATAATGGAGGCAGCGTATTCCATGATGAAACCTTCAACAGAGTAATCCACTTTTGGGGAGTTAATTGCGAAAAAAATTCAGAATTTAAAAAGTGAAAGATTGAAAAAGATAGCACAATTGGAGTTATTAAAAACTATCACTTCGATTGAATTGAGTGACGAAAATATGCAGTCGCCAACAATGGTTTGTGTGCCCCAGTCCTCCTCCTCCTCCACCACCCAGCATCCTATAGTTTCTGTGCCCCAATCCTTCTCCTCCTCTTCCAACCAGCATCCTATAGTTTCTGTGCCCCAATCCTTCTCCTCCTCCTCCTCACCCTCGCCCTCTTCTTCCTCCTCCTCCTCCACCACCACCACTGTTTTAACGATTCCTGACCATGACTATTTATTTCATATGTAAAATAATAAGAAAATAAATAAAAAGTTTTAGAAAAACGGCCTACCTTTATGTAATCCTGAAGAACTTCCTTAATGCTCCTTGCAGTTTCCGGAATTATTTCAGAAATGCTTTGTTTGGATACATGGAACATAAAACTTAAACTCGGGTAAAAGTCACCGGTGGCCAGATACCGCAAAGTAATTGCCAGCCTTATTTCGGCTGGAATTGCATTCCTCATCACGGTATTTTGTTTTGAAATCTGCCCTCTCACTAGCTCCAACAGTAGAGAGAAATCGTCAGGAGACATTCTTGTAAAGTTTTTAACAATTCGTGATCGCTCCGCAAATCACGAATAATTGTGTGTCTCTCATGTTTAAAATATTCTCGCATCCACATGCGCCTCTCCCTTTTCCTCTTCTTTCGGCTAATAATAAATAAGCTGCCGAAATTGCCGCGCAAACAGCTGGATCCATGGTACACAACACCGACTCTATACACCGCAGCAGAGAGTATATAACCTCACCGCAGTGTTGCAGCATCTGGACAGGGTAGCGCACGTGCGCTGGGTTGAACGTTCGTCTTCAACTTAGCGCATGCAATTTTATTCTCATGACGCACAGGAAAAGACGCATCGTGTGGACGCGGCTTTACGCATACTAGCGGGCTATGGTCCAGTTTATGATCAGAAGGGCAAAATGTATTGTCCAGTTTATGATCATTTTTCCTATCTTGCAATTAACGAGGGAATAATTGTTGTGTATTGAAACATTCATGTTTTACATATTTTCTACTGTTTTTGCATCTTAGCAACTAATGCTAGTTTCCTTGTTTTGTACGCGATACATCGTGCTGAAATAAAAAGAACTTTTTTCTTTCACTGATCTCGAACCCAAAAATACAAAATGTGGCAATGCAGAAGGCAAATCTTTACCACCGTACGTGGTGTACAATGCAGAACATATATGGTCCACTTGGATTGAAAATGGACCCGATGGGGCTCGATACAACCGTTCTAAGAATGGATGATTCGGCGCAGCTTGTTTCGAAGATTGGTTTGAGAACGTCTTTTTACCATCAGTGAGAAACGACGATGGTCCTAAAGTCCTTATTCGTGATAATGTCTTCACACATAAGCTTACATGTTCTGAGGTTATGCGAAAGTCATAACATAAGATTTGTGTGTTTACCCCCAAATTCGATACACTGAACAC
The DNA here is from genome assembly GCA_031308135.1 of Acheta domesticus. Lineage (NCBI taxonomy): Eukaryota > Metazoa > Arthropoda > Insecta > Orthoptera > Gryllidae > Acheta > Acheta domesticus. The sequence goes on along the minus strand of JAHLJT010003300.1, from coordinate 4,743 downwards.
AGCCTCTAGATCAGGGGTCCTCAAACTACGGCCCGCGGGCCACATGTGGTCCGCCGAGGACATTTGTACGGCTCGCCGGGTTTTCATGGTTTAAAGAATTTTTTTCTTAAAATCCGCACATTTTTGTATTATGTGTCAGGATGTCTAGAGATGGCAAAAAAAATCGATTTTAAAACAACGATGTTTTCCACCAGAAACATCGATATTTTCCTTTCGATTTTTTCTTCACATTGATATTTTGTTGCCAAAACATCGGTGTTTTTTTAAAATTATTTTTAAAAAAGCAATATCGATGATTTGCGTTATCCTCTTTACCACGCTGTACATTTCGCCAGCGCAATCTGAGGAAGTTTGGGATCTGCTCGCGTTACGACTATGTTATCGGTAGGCCTGTCATTCAAGGACCCTATGCTCCGCCGAGCCAGAGAGTACGTCAGAAAAGGATGGCCGCGCAGAGGCAATACTTCCTAGAGTAGAAGGCCACAGCGCTGCGGTCGAAATCTTTCAATATGGCGAACTGAAGGGCGGACGAACCAGTGGTCGTCACATGTTCAGCGCGTGTTGTTGAATGCGCGTGTTAGCGTATTTTCTTCTCTGTGTTGTGTGTTGCAAGTGCTAGGGGATATTGTATTATTTTTTCAATGTGCTGTTAAGTATATTTATTTTTGATATGGTTGGAAAATGTTGTGTTCCAAATTGCAGGGGAAATTATGATAAAGCAAACCGTGTGTCCGTTTTTCACTTTCCAGCTGAGAAAGAACTACTATGCTCACACTTTTTCTTGATCCTCGAGCTCCCTAGTCCTCTCTCGGCGCGGCGCAGCACGGCCCGGTAGAAAATACGAGCTCCACTCGGAACGTCACGGCTCAGTCTGCAGTGCTGCCCACCTTCTTTATTTTCAATGCGGACTTCCCAGTTTTCACTGTCTCTTTCTAACGATTTGTGCGTACCGTGTGTGTTTCTGAGCTATTTTTATAAGACGTTTTTGGCATTCTTTTGGTTTCTCGATTTGGATATTTGGACTATCTGCTTTCACTGATTTGGCACGATTCCTGGACTTTGAATTTGGATTACTCTCGGACTGTCGATTTTATTGAGAAATGGCAGACCGCAATGCCCCGGCCCATCTCGGGAGACCCCTCGTACACCACCTCAGCGTCATAAAACTCGCGTATTTCATAGCAGTGACCGAAAGATTATTGCTCAAGTGGTGGAATCTTGTGACCGTGAGAAGCAAATAAGATGCTTCTTGCGCCACTTGATTAGTCTTTAAAGAGAGCATCTCTTAATACAGGGGTTAGTGTCGCCTCTGTTAAGAGAATTAAGCGATTCACTGTGGCTCACCGGCCCAATCTCCAGAAACACCGGGCAAAAAGAGGTAACGATTTGTTTTCATACACACAGTGCGAGTATGAAGAATCAAAGTTTGTAAGTAATGCATGCATTTAATCACAAATTGTTTTCTCCTTCCCTTAGAACAAGAACGCGCGGGAAAATAGTAATAGACGACTTCGATGCGCGTGTTATAAGAGACACGATTTATGACTTTTACACTGTGCAGAAAGTTGTGCCCCCAATAAGTAAGCTTTTTGCCAGTGTTAAAAGAAAAAAATCAATTGGAGATGGGGTCCAACTTCCCTGCGGTAAACATTTGCTGAGCATGGGTTACATATGGAAGAAAGTACAGAATAAAAGAGTAGTATTGTTAGAGCGTGCCGATATTGTCGACTGGAGATCTCGGTATCTCGTTCAAATGAAACATTTCAGAGAAGAAGGAAGGGAATTGTTTTTATTTAGACGAAACCTGGATAGGACAGTAATTTGACTACTGGTAAGTACTGACAAAAAGAAAATGACATCCTTGGTGTTACTTGCCTGGGGTAGTTCATCCAAGCGCCTCATTGTGCCAGTGTGGGATCCCGGAATGGGTTCATGAAGAGGCGAAACTTGTCTTTCAAGCCAACTCCACACAGGGGATTACCATGGTCAAATAAACTCCGACAATTTCGAAAGGTGGTTCCGGACTCAGGTTCTTCCTATTTCCTCCTGCATCCATTGTTGTAATGGACAATGCCCCATATCACAGTAGCAAATTGACAAAGTACCGTCGAGGTACGACACAAAAGCGTCAATGATAAGCTGGCTGCAGAAACGGGGTATCCATGCACAATGGATGCAAGGAAGACTGAAATTTATTCATTAATAGCCGCTAATAAACCGCGAAATAAAACTTTCGCCATCGACTTGTTGGCCTCAGAGAATGGCCACACAGTCGTTCGACTCCCCCCCTACAATTGTGATCTGAATGCAAATAGAATTAGCAGGGGCAAAAATAAAAAGAATATTCCGGGGACCACAACATTACTGGTGATATGTCTGCTGAACACCTTCGCGAGCTCACGGACTTATCTTTTTCATCCGTGAGTGCTTCAGATTGAAGTGGTTTTTGCAGACATGTCCAGAAACTCGAGGAAGAATATGGAGAAAAGATGGTTAATGGAGATGTCAGTGAATGAACTTATGATTAGTACAGCAGATACAGAAGACGAGGGCGACGATGATTCTGATTCTTCCAAGAACTCAGAATCAGATGATAATGAATAAGGTACATGAGCATTTCTTCATTTTTCTGTCGAAGATGTTGACAGCACTGCACTGCCGTGACAGAGCCAGAACCCACCTCTCCCAGCACCCCCGCTGTGGAGTAACAAGAAAAAGTGCGAGTATAGTACAGAGCAAGTGGCTCACTGCTATTTGTAGAGAGAACTATGTGCCTACGAAGAAATTCTGTGGTAAGTAAAATCACTCATCAGTTAAAACAATGCATTCCTTAACATAAAATTGCTGTGCTATACGATTTTAGGGGTCTGGTGTATAACGAAAAAAAATATATATGTATATATCCGCATAAAAACAAACTTTTTGGAACTGCATGTAAATGTTTGTTAGAATCAATATTTTAATTGTTTATTACTTTGTTTAGTTTTTTAGGTATTTAATTATAGTAAAAAAATTTGAGGTTAAACTTGAACTTCTGCTAACTATTGGTAATCTCTATTTTGCAGGTGTGTGAATTGCATTTACCCATCAGATGTATGAGGGAAAACTATTTTATCAGGAAATGGACAAGAATACCCCTCCGACTACAGAAGCCTCGTCTTACACCAGAAGCTGTTCCTAGCATTCTACCAAATTGTCCAGCATATCTCGCCAAGAAAACAACAAAATGAGAAAAATCCTGAAGAAAAGAAGAGGAAGAGGGAGTGTCAACAGCTGCTATTGTGGAAAGTGCTGCGCAGAATATACTGATTTGTGTCCTCAAGGGAATTCGCTATTTTGAGGAATTAAAAACAAAGTTAAATTTAGTGACACTCAGCAAATTTTGGAGTACAATTGAGAAAGAGAACTGTATTGCATTTTTGAGTGTGAACTTTTGCCCTTCTTCAAAAATAATTGTTCAGTTCAGGTCAACAAAACATTAGATTTGTGTGTACATATAAAGGATGTTAAAGTTGATTCTATCAATAGTTTTAGTGTTCCTGATAGTGTTCACAGCATTGACACACTAACACACTGTTGCAAAGAGTGAAGATTTTTGTAATTTTAAAAGTAATGAAGAATCAGTGAGAAAAGTGTTATTATTAATATTAGATCTTTTGAAATCTGTGGATGTGGAATGTGGAACATTGAAAAGCCACTACAATTTATTACAGAGCAAGTGGAGGTCCTGCTAACCAAAGTAAGGAAATACAGCCCTGTTTTCTAGTTTGCTATGCATTAGTGCATAGCATTTCATCATTGCTATCGATACATGAGGAGCAGTGGTATATAATATTGCCTCATGAAAGTACCATTAGAAAATTTGTACTTCTTTTGGATATGCTCCACATTTAGAGCAAAATAATGAACAATTTTAGGGTACATAAGTAATAAGTTTTCCAAATCTGAGAATGATAAATATGTTACATTAATGATGAAGTTCATATCAAACCTATGATGGATTACAAAAGGGGGGAACATAGTTGGGGGGCATTCAGTAGTGATAGCTTAGCAAACAGTGCTTATTGTTTTATGATATCTAGTTTGCTTTCTTCTTGAAAGAAGTTGTGCATATTGTTGCCGTGAAAACTTGAATGGTGAAGACTTACATTGCATTGTAAAAAATGTAATTGTAGGTTTAGAAAGAATTGGCTTTCAAGTTATCTGTGTTGTGAGTGATAATAAAGTGTTAATTGCAAAGCCATGCAATTGTTTTGTAAAGATACTGATTAACTTTTAAATATAAACATCCTTGTGATAAATAGACATCGTTTACATTATAGACTCAGTTCACATTTTAAAAGTATAAGAGGAAATTGGTTAAAACAGAAAGACAAGGGAATTGTTGTTTTAAATTCCTAATTTTGATTTGCAAAGAAATGATGAAGGTACAAGGAGCATCCTTTCAAAGTGTTAGAAAATTGCATTCCTTAGACAGGCCAAGCTGTCAAGTATGGTTATGGTAAACTAAAAGCATTGTATCCTTCATCATTTGAATGTCAAAATTTAATTAGTTCTGCAGCTTTTAATGAAAAATTGTAGAGGGTCTTAATGTATTAGGTAAGAAGGAAGATCTACCTATATGAAGGGACTGCAAAATATTAGTATGAACTGGTGGTATGTGATAAATGTTAAAACTCCTTTAAAGGAATCAGAAAGAACTGTGAATTAATGAAACCAATTCAAACGATGTCAAAGATGAAA
>JAHLJT010003296.1:0-40913 GCA_031308135.1 Acheta domesticus | reverse complement strand
TATATACACACACACAAACATGTACACATTGTAGTAACACTTTCCTAATAGAAGTTTTGAACCATAAGTAACTGCTCTATTTGCTACTTTAAACTATTAAGAAATTACGTTAGCATATGTTATTATTACCACATGTTCTTGCTTAATCTTTCATTGAACACTTCCATGGGGATCCTGGATCTACACTGATGGGAATTGAGTTCTCCTGCAAATGCACCAAAAGTATAAATAAAGCACATATTACTCTTAACCTTTAATTGAATTAGGAAGCCTGAGGATCTGTGAGAAACATTACAAATAAAACAACATAATCTTGAAAAATAAACAAGAAGAACTTTCTAGATGGCTTTCTGATACGTACTTGCTAATATAGAACTTTAATTTAATGTTTCATTAAAATCCTAAACTACAGAAGACAATAAGAATTACTAAACAAAACATTAAACAATTGTACTTCATCACAACTTGTAAATCTTTTTGTTTTTCACAAATATTTTTAAGGCACTTTTTTAAAAAGAGAGTTATGATCACAAAGACATTAAATTAGTTTCTTTGGAGAGATTACTGAAGCAAATTAATGCAGAAAAGTGCATTCTTAACGGCGTGTAAGGTATTGGTAAGTAAGTCATCACTTGAAGCAAAGTCTGGCAATTCGAAATCAAATTTAAAAGTATTTAAAAATTTTACAAGTAAACACCAAATAATGATTTACAATCTTCCTTAAAAATCTGTTTCATGAATCTAAATAGCATTGTATTGCAATTGCAATCGTTTCGCACTAACATTCCAAAATCTTGAAGAACATCTTAAAAAAAATATTTATGGCATTTCTATGCCAAGGTACTTTTTACTTATTAGGTCTCAAACACACGCACACACACACACGCGCGCGCGCGCGCGCGCGCGCACACACCACACACACACAACAAACACACACAAAAGTGCACTTTATAGAAAAATCTACCTCTTCTATTTTAATTAAATTTTCGGCTAAAAATTTTAAGTCTTCCATTGCTCTTACTGCCTGTTAGTAATAGCAATACGGCAATAACACGACCAATACAAAATTCTTTCTTATATTATCCCATAATAATATTTACCACAGTGTCTTTAGAGGCAATGCCTTTAGAGGTATTACTTTAAAAATAGAAACATCAATGTAGCGTCAATGGTGGTCTACGGCGGGACTCATCAAACCCATCTGTATACATGTGCACGAGACATCAGGTTTTGTTCGGCGTCTATTTTAAAGGGTTTTTTTTTTATGTGTTTGCAGGTACTTTCCAAGAAGTTACTAGTGACAAACATACGAACAATAATGTGAGTGATCTGTGGTAAAAAAAAAAAGTAATACCGAAAGTATTTTCAATGTTACAAACGTGTGAAAAATGTGAAATTCCAAATGAATGTTTATCGAAAAGTATTTAGTACTCTACACACTTTATTTTACTCTTTGATATTTAAATGAGCCAAAATAGTGAAAAGTTCTGTGATATCATCACGAAGTCTATTGACTATAAGCTTCGTGGATAATTAATCTTGTTCTTGGCTTATAAGTTGGCAAATTATACTAAACGCCAATGTTTATAAACAAATGAAATTTCATGAAGCCATGGAGGAATATACCAAATAAATTCCTCCAGATGAAGCTTCTAACAACGTTAATAGGTTATAAACAAGGAGGTACTAAATCAAAATATGGCATGGAGGAATGCAGAATCGGAGGGGAAAATCGTGTGACACCATCTACAATGAGTACAGGAGTTAAATCGACAACACTGCACTCTGTGGCCAGAATGGATACATCTTAATCGTTGAACCAGCTGGCTCGGGTGCACGGTACTCGATCTTACTTTTTGCACATCCAATGACGATAATAACCTCCATAATTATCACATACTCCGCTAATTTGAAAAGGTGAAGAATCAGTTGGCAACTAAAAGAAACAAACTTTTTTCTGTATAACATTCACGAAACATTTTCTGAAACCAACCTTATATGATCATAGAGGTACAATCAAAGAGTTCTATACATAGAGCAGCCCTGCCGTATACTTTACCTTGAGCTGAAATGAAGCCAGCGAACCCGACACAATTGCGCGCGACGCCATCTTGGTTGGACCCTTCAGTTCGCGTTGATTATTACTTTTAATACGTACGACTACCAATAAAACCAGAATAAAACGGTATTGTCACTGTAGTAAGACGATTCGACATGTGGCGAAAAATTACATACAAGTTTTAACACTTAAAATACGTATATTTAAGAATATTAGTAGTTGGTAACTTTAATAATGATGACAAATGACAGGTTTTCACAGCATTCTACATCAATATTTTTGATTGAAACGAAGGGAAGGCGAATAATTAAATGCAACAACAACGTTAGTAATCAACTGTAAAGTTTCATTTTTGTGATAGATAAATATAAAATTACTATTAATCTACATTTTTACAAGGAGAGAGGGAAATGCCTAATGCACACTTGTAGGAGTCCACACTTACAAGAAGTGTGGGGTTTGCACCCATTTAAACCCCAGAACCCTTTCTTCCTATGTGGAAGTTCACATTAAATGGAAGTGAAAACACACAAAAACACAATAAAAAATTATCAACATTTTATTGGCCTAAAAACAGAATAAGTTTTGTAAACTTCTGTCTAACTCGACTCAAGTGTATCTTCTCATTCACAATTTTTGAATAATGATGCAACCTGATATTAAAGTATTTTCTGGAAATAGCTTCCAGTAACCACAAAAAATGGTTGTTCTCTGGCTCTTGGTCTAAAAAATGATGACCCAATGAATGGAAGACATTTCTATTTACACACATTTTAAACACATTGTAAACAAGCTGCCTCAGCAAGTTCTTTTCTTGAGGAATATTCCCATTGCACATAACATTTCTAAAAACCACCTCACAATATCTACTAATTGTCACAACATCATCTGACGGTGTCAGTAACCCACCTCTATTCTTTATATCAAATAAAGTAGAAGTGGATGCACGTGGGTGAGTGAGTGCTTCTATACAGTCCTCACATTCATAGCAGCCCGTAAGTGGCGCACAACATAACCACTAATGTACTCTACCACATCCCACACTATGTCTGTTGTTGTTGTCATTGATGAAAGCATGGGCTCATCACTAGCAACTGCACTTTTTTCTTCAAAATCCACCAGCATCCTAGCAGTAGGAAGTGATGCATTTATGAGCTCCTCAGGTGTTTTCTTTTTTGAGACACAAAGTATATTTATTTTGTCTAGAGGAAGGCTATTTCCTGTCCGAGCTTCATACAATTCTGAATGGACGAGAATTTTTCTAAAAGCACAGGTGAACTGCTGAGCTGTAGGGTTATTATTATGTCCCCCATGTGAACGTACATAACAAAAAAATCTCTCCAAATGGTCTTGGCTGAATCTGTATGAAGCCAAGTATCGAACAGGAGTTGCTGATTCCCCCACAAGTATATCATATAGTTTCATGATACTTTCAATACATGTCAAAAATCCTATGAAACCAACCTTCCTACCGGACTCGCATTTAGATTTACCAGCAATATCCTTTAAATCAAGAATGTATTTCTTCATTATGGTAAGAAACACTGAGGCATTCGCAATATTTTTGGAGTGCAATGCCTTTTTGTTCTCTTTTCCATATAAACTCCTAGAATTCATTATGTCAAAAAGCTGATTAAATAAATAAAGGAACTCTATGGTTGGTGCACAGTTTTCAAAACCATCAATTCTGTTCTCCACACAATACTGAAGGGCATCACCAACGGACTGACTGAATAACTGGGCCGGTAGCTTCACCTTCATTTTCTGTCTCACAAAATTTATATGAGCACTTGTTAACTTGTTGGCTAAATGTACACCAATCTTGTCTTGCAGCTCTCCTAATTTTTTGATGTAGCGCCATTCTATACGCTCTCCATTACCATTCACAAGAACACCATAATCACCCAATGTATTTCTTACTAATTTAAGCATATGGCATGTATCAAGTATTAAATAAACTGGCTGACTTGTATTAGGATGTGGAAAGTATGTACACAAGTCTTCTGGATGTAGTCTGCACCCCAAATACATTGCCATTGAGAGGTTAGATGATGCACCATCACAAGTAACAGACACAATATTAACATCACTTTCATGAAGCACAGAGAGGCACTGAAGGGTTAACTCACACAACTGCGAAGCACTGACACCATTGACAAAAAAATAACCAACAGGAATTTTCCAAGAGGCATTCAAACAAACTACAAAGAAAACTAACACTTCTGTTGCAAGAGGAGCATTACCATCAGAGTTTTCAGCACAATTATTCACAGTTCCATGCCAACAAGATCCACTCCATTCCAAATTCTTCCTTATTGACATACAGTCAAACATCAAGGCACATACCTTCTTTTCAGCTATATTGTGTAAAGCACTCAGTGCTTCAGTTGAAAACCCTGGTGCAGCATTTACTGTACTGTACCACTTGCACAAGGTTCTCGGATGTGGTAGGCATGTGTCAAATGTATCTCTTACAAAATTATACGCTCTTGGTGACAAAAAATTTAATGTTATAGCAAAGGCTCTGAGGGAAGCATCATACTGTCCACTACTCTTCTCATTTGCAGATTTAGATTTCTGTCTTCTCAATATGGATAATGATGTCTGTGAGATATTATGAAGCATAGTACAGTATACACTTTCCAGATAGTTCCTTTGTTGCAAGTCTTTCAGTACATCTTTCATTTCAGCGATTTTCTTCTTTTTTCTTCTTTTGTGTTGTTGTAGTATCTTCACTTTCTTTTTGTATGTATTAAGAGAGTCCTCGAGAAACTTATTACGTTTCCTTAGCATTTCTATATCTAAACAATTATTTGAGACTGAAGGTTCTGCTTGACAAAGTTCACTATTTGAGCACATTTCTGTTTCAGCTGTCTCAAAACTATTTTCAATATTCAGTATAGAAGAGGAGGATTCTTGTAAGGGCACAGCATGATTCCGTTTTAGTGGTCTTCTAACCTACAAATACAAAGTCAACATATCAGTACTATTGTAATAATATTTATCTGCCTACTGTTTTATTATGTGATGTTAATGCCTAATTGCTCCTCAGCTAAATTCTAATAATCTAGGTCATGCAATTTGAAAGTTTTAGCTTCATGGCAGAAGTACGTAAAAACAAATGCACAGTAAAGGATGTGATATTTAAAAGGAACTCATTATTGGATATAATTACACACCTTTTGTTCTTGTGACAGCAAGTATTTTGGGTAGGCAGAGAAAACTGATGGTACTACACCAGTCCTAACACGCACACAAGAAAGAGATGTGCGGTCCATGTCTGCTTCTCTGAAGTGAGCTGAGCAAATGGTGCTGTGTTTCGTCGGTGTCCAGTCTTTTCTGCGAACAGCCCTCGCCCATTTTCCTTTCAGGTTAGGATCCTTGGGAAAACTATAAAAGAATATGCCATCAGAAGTTAGTAATGAGTACAACTGATAATCATAAACTCACTAGACATTTCAGTAAATATGCTTCTGTTTAACTTACGTATGGAATGTTATTCCAGATATTCTTTTCGTAGATTTATTACTGCAACCAAACGCAACACATGAAGGCATTGCCGCACGAATACAGTACTCCTGTCTGCCACTCAAACACAAAATTATATACTTTCCGAATCGGTCCAGATAACAAGACAAACCAACAAACTGCTACAGCAACAAGATTTGCATGTGTTTGCATGGCCAGGAGGGTCCTACCAATTTGGCCGTCGCGCGAAATTGATGCTCATTTGTCGGCTTCATTTCGTCGCTGCTGGGGGCTGCTCTATGTGTAGAACTCTTTGGGTACAATGCAGTTACGGAAGAATACTCTGGTATTGTTGATACCATCAAATTACTATTTAAACAGCTCTTGATATACAAATCCACATATCTGGATTAATAGAATTTATTGTAATTGTATCTCCGCCAACTTTTCTTGTTGTAACACAAAACATAAATTACAGGTGTCCTACCAAATATGGACCACCCCCATTACTTCTAAACGGTTCAGGATATCGAAATGAAGTTTTCGACAAGTAACATGCCGTAGAGAAATTGTCTATAATATTTTCAGTTTTCGAGATATTTAATCATCTGACAAGTGATTTTTAAGTAAACGGACCTTTTCTGTAGCAACCCTTGCAACAGTCGCCGTTGGTGAAGGTGGTGTGCTTTAAATAATGTCAAGTATGAAGTTTGTCGAAAAGTCAACAGTTTTTTCTGAAAACTACTCTAGCTAGCTCAAAATTCCGCATTTTCAGAAACGTTCAAACGCCATTTTCTCATAAATGGCTCCAAATTTGTTCTTCACACTTTTCGGACAGATAGTGCCAATTGCACTCATTATTATGACATAAAATTCATTTTGGAGTTATGACGTACAGTTTATTTTGTTCATTCTTTTCTTGTTTTTCAAAAATTACTCAAATGTAATCTTTTTGAAAGATCTCTCACACTGTTAATATGCACATTTCCGGCAGTTTGTAAACACTGTTGTATTTGTGAGTTAAAATGCTTCAAATGACTTCGAACAAAGTTTTTCGAAAACTCAAAAATTGTCTGTGAAAAAGAGCTTTAAATTTCGTATTGACAGTAGCGTTTAAGCGCAATTTCCTTAAAAACGGCTCCAAATTTTTTAAATAAAATTGCCATTTAGGACAAGGTTTTACTCTTTTATAATATTCTTAGAGTAATTTTTCGGTTCCTCTTTTAGTAAACAGAGTAATTGAGAAAATGTCAAAAAAATGTACCTTGGGCAGCAATAGATGACAGCTGGCAAGAGTGTGTAGCAAGTCCGAATAGCTAGCTGAGACCAAAGGAGGTAGAAATCTAATGCAGGAAAGTCTGTGCCATTCTGTAGCACCACTATTTTAGAATTGCTGCCTGATGTCTGGGTTTGAGCAATCGTTTTGTTGATCATGGTTTTAAATGTATAGGATTGAAATAAAATATATCCTAACAAATCTCAGCGGTGTTTGACTGATTAACACAAATTGATTAATGGCGATATTGATTTTCCGCTTCAGTCCAAGCAAATATTGTACAGAACTTCTACCTTCAATTCTAAAATGACATTTTTGTTGTTAAATTGTATAGACAGTCTGGCACACTCAATATTCATATCAGCTGTTTTTGCTAAACTGCTAATGCACTAAGCATTAATTTAAATGAAGGAAACACACTCTCTCTCACACACACACACTCTCTCTCTCACACACTGTCTCACACTCTCTCTCTCTCTCTCTCTCTCTCTCTCTCACTCTCTATCTCTCTGTCTATCTCTCATGACTACTGTGCAGAACCATACATAGGAATTTTTTTCAAAACAAATATTCCCAGGTCAATTTGGTTCCACTCGAGCCACTGCGATTTTGAAAACATTTCTCAAAATTTGAGGGTACATTACATCAAAGCCCCTGGACATTTTCAAAATTTTCTCAAAAATGGCTCTAAGTTTCCTCTTTAAATTTCTTGTAAGAATAAAGTCAAATACACTTACAAAAGTAACATAGGCCCGATTTTCACGGTTAACTCTGACATCTCGAAACTTGAAAAATAATTATTTTTTGGGGGGGTCTCCCTACAAATTCAACTTTGAGTATAGAGATTTTTATCATTAAGTAGAATTTGTTCTCCAAAATTAATTCTTTCATTAAGACAATGTACATTTTTGAAAATTTTGGTAGTTTTCGCACAACTTTGTGTTCAACATGTGTAATTTAAAAAAATAACAAAACAAGATTTTCTCAAAAATGGCTTCAAACTTTCCTTTAAACTTTTGGTAGGGATAGTGCCTAATGTACTCTATGAGAAGATATTAATGCAATATGGCTCTATTCCTTTGTTTTTTCAAAAGTTACAAAAATGTATTTTTTTTACTTCCCCCTCACATTGTTCATATTTACATTATCTGCAATTCATTCACATTATTGTATTTTTGAGTACAAGTGCTATAAATAATGTCATATAATGTTTCTTGAAAACTCAACCGTTTTATGTGAAAATAGCTCAATTCCGCATTTTCACAAACGCTCAAACGCCATTTTCTCATAAATGGCTCCAATTTTTTTTTCAAAGTTTTCAAATGGAGAGTGATAATTGCACTCTTTAATGTGACATCAAGTTTATTTTCGGGTATTTGTTTGACTTTTTAAAAATTACACAGATATAATTGTTTTGAAAGATCTCTCATGCTTTTAATATGCACATTTCGAGCAATCTGTAAACACTATTGTATTTGTGAGTTAAAGTGATTTAAATGCCTTCTAATGAAGTTTTTCAAAGACAAAAATTTTCTTGTGAAAAAGAGTTTTGAATTTCAAATTCATAGTGGTGCTTAAAAACAATTTTCTTTAAAACGGCTCCAAATTTTTCAAATAAAATTGCCATTTAGGATGAGGTTTTACTGTTCTTTAATATTTGAAAATTAATATTTCCGTACTACCATTAGGAAATCTAAAAATTAAGAAAATCTCAAAAACAGATACTTTGGGCAGTGATAGATGGCAGCTGGCAAAAGTGTGTGGCAAGACAGAAAAGCTAGGCTAGAGCAAAGAAATGTGAAGACTAAGTAATATGAGAAAGTCTGTCCCTTTCTGTAGCACTACTAGTTTCAGTTACTTTATGTACTTTTGTATAATCGAAGACAGATCTAGTATGCATATATTAAATAAATAGATAAAATAAATTATTATTGGTTTGGGCTTCTCTTCCTCTGTAGCAGGAATCCACAAACCAGACTGATTTGAAGCTTAATATTGTTGCCCAATTTTGCCAGCTTCTTCACTTAATTTGTTTAATCATTCCTTTATACTTTGTAGTGTTCTGGGAAATAAAGAAGTGACAAATAAATAAATTTAAGTGCAGTCACAATCTGATTAGCATTATATTGTATCTAAACAGAGGTTTACCAAAAGGAAAACATTAGCCAAAAGTAAAATAATACCATGGACTTCTCCAAGTGAAGGAAATATGCAATTGAATACATATATTACAAACTCTTGTTACGTATATCTATTTCACTTCTTAGGATCTTTTTGAAATCTGAATGGCTTAAGTACATTTAGTATGAATTTTTGTATTTCATTTTTGTTTTGGATTAAACGATCAGTGAAGTACAATCAGATATTTTCATTCTGATAATACAGTTTGTTTTTTGTATCCTTCAGCACAAGTTGGAGCCTGTGGATGAAGTTTTTGTTAAAATGGAAAATATTGAAGAGCTGCAAGAAAAGGTGAGACAACCAGCTACTAACATATTTGGATTGAGTAAAATAATGTATTTTATGTCTGGCACATACTTAATAAATATTTGCTGTTTAAACTTTTTTTAACAGACCAAACATATTTTACAAACCTACACTTTCAAAATTTGTACACACAGAGAAAACACTGGGAATTTGAGGGAAAAAATTTGCTTTCTAATGCATATTTATTTAATGAAATTAGATATATTTGTAACATTGTTGTAATGAAGAAAAAATTTAATTTTTTGTAATGTTACAAATTAACTACAAATGCACAGTAAAACCTTGTATGTGCTGTGCCAGTGACATTACTTATGGAATTACTTCCTGAAGGTTAATTTTCAGGGCAACTCTTGGAAAGGCTTGCTAGGAATGAGAGTCAGCGTATTTTACATGAGCAGTTACCAGGAGTCTTGTGCCTGATGTTAGGCTGTCACACAGAAATTTTAATTAGAACATTAACTGTATGAATATTTTGATTCAGTATTTGGAAACCATGTTCCTACTGTCATTTTTGAGTTTATCTGTTGCTTTTTTGTTCATTACTTCAATTCTTTTCATTTTAATGTACTATTGATGGTTGTGGAACCGAAATAAGTGTGAGACAAAACACAAACTGTATAGTGTGGGCTGTACTGATGGTTGAATAGTATAAGAGCAATAGCATCTTGTATCTAGTGAATTTTGTTAGTGAACAAAAGTTACTAAACGGTGATGAATTTAGTTCATTTCCTTTTCTTTTTAAGGTGTTTTGTTAAGAATTGTATTTAGCGCAAGTTCATATTTACAAAAGAACAGATTATTGAAAGCAATCATTATACCCCAGCTCAACCATTACCAATTATTGTGCATGAAGGAAAAAATTATGCACACGTGAGACATTTTTCTAGTGTAGTAGTTTTCATTCTCCGGAACCAAACAATGTCATCTAAATTTCATCAGAGAAGATGAATTCATGAGAGAAGAAGAAATTTTTTATTGTTTTACATATTATTAACAAAATACATGCCAAATACACATTTTTACTTTCATATGTATGAAGTATAAAATAATATGCCAAAAAAAATCTTTGCTGAGATTGCAATGCAAGTATGTTTTTGGGGTCTCTTGATGTCGAATTTTTGTTTCTCCAAAATGACCTCTTATCCAACAATTTATCTGCTCACCTGTGAACAACACTTACACGCAAACTGTTCACAAGATTTTCCCCTAAATTATTATTTCTCAGTTGATGAGACTGATGATGCTGCTCCTTGAATTTAAAACCGATATTTAAATTTTTGGGTACTGTTCATCAGCTGCTTAAATACACGAATTTTGGTCAGATTTCCCACAGTGGCCCATGTGCCACTCGCCTTTCAGGCTCTCTCATCAGAATAAATAAACAAGCAGCAGGCCACACTGTTGGCCCACAGATATAAGCACCTGGCTACAGCTTGCCAAGTGAGAGTGTAGGATTCCCGGCCAGAATCAATAACTACTTGGCTCTCTGGGAGACGGTGCAGCCTAGGCAGATTTACCATCGTTTTGGCAGTGAAATGCCAGCATTTCACCCTGAGGAAGATCGCAGAATGGTGGCCGAAACATTGGCATATGTGCCTGGGATATGGTGTCCCCAGGATAGCAAAGTAGATATTGGCACTCAAAGTGGCCTCCATTTTCAGCAGCCTTGCTTTCTACAAAAACTCTAAATTCTTTCTTTCTTTCTTTCATCCCTCTCTCTCTCTCTTTTTCTTTTTTTCATTCTTGTTAGAATAGGGCAAAGCAATCAATAACAATGGCATAGGTCCTATTTTCAGGAAAATGTCAAACGTTTTGAAAATTGCAAATGTTAACGTTTTTCGACTTTCTTGTATAAATACTTAGTTAAACATAGAGATTGTTTTATTAATAAATGCATCTGTTTAAAATTAGATCTTTAAATAATGTGAGACAATTTTTTTTTCAAATTTGGTACGTTTTGATACTGTTGAGTGAAAATTTGACAATTTAAAAAATATATATATATAAGCAAGATTTTCTCAAAAACATCTTCTGTACATTCGTTCTTAAAATAGACCAAAGTTTTCTTAATAAAATGGCAGAAGTTTGATTTTCATAAACTCTGGAATATCGAAAATTGCAAAAGTTCAAATCTTTTTTGAACCTGTTATATATTGAAGGAAGAGATTATTTTCTTAACAGTCTTTTTCTTAATATTAAATCTTAAAATCTTCTTGTGTACACATTTTATGAAATGTTGGTTTTTACATAATTTTGTAATGATAAAGATCCATTTTTTTAATGTGTCGGACACATTTTTGTGCAAATATATAAAATGATTGGGCCAAAGTTTAATCAAAATGCAGAAAACACTTTTTCTTCCAAGAAAGAGTATGCACATTCTTTACCTTGCACTGCACCTGTTTGGGTGCAATGATGAACTATTGTAATCGGTGTACACACTAATTGTGCCATACAATGCCGCAATATATAAGTACACAAGGTGCATTGTTACATTTTTTTGAAAAGTGTAGATGATGGTTTAATGTATTATTTCTTCAATTTATCTGCTTGTTGCTCTAGTTCTGGGGTCAGTGAGAAGTGGGTGAATTGTTTGATTTCTTCTTATGCAACTATTGTTTTGTTTCTGTTTCCAGGGCCATCTTGCCCTGGATTCTGATGGTATTGCGGTTGAATCAGGAATGCATAAAGAAGACACATGCTTTCCTGGCAAGTAGAAACCAATATGACAATCACATGTTAATGGAGTTGGATGTGTTGAAAATTATTTTGTTAAAAGTGGTGAAGTGAATTTTGAGAAGTTATTAATATTTTTATTTTATTTTTAATTTCTGTAATTTTATTCACTAAGGAAACATTTGTGGTTGGGGAGTAACACTTTAATTATGACATTGTTGCAACATAAACTTTGATTACTGGAACACAAATTCTGTTCATATTTGATATGTTTTCGAAATTGTGATTTATTTCTCATTTTTATGCAGTTCAACTTTTCCATTTTTAATTTTATTTAGTTACTGGGTAAACTTAAAATTAAATGTGATTATTTAGACAACAAATAATAATTAATTAACAACAGATTCCCCCAATATAGTCATAACAAACTAACAATAGTCTTTTTTCCCATGGTCAATATTCTGGCATATAGAGGTGGCCATGCCGCTATGAATGTGATGTGAGGTGACCACATTGAGGTAGAGCCAGATTGTTTCCTGGAATCAGGCACTTTTCAAGATAGCATACACTATTCATTTCACTAAAATATGTATTATAATTAAAATATATTGTACATTGTTTTTACACCTCCCTTCTTCCAATGTATCATAATAATTAGAGCCCAGAAGTTCAGACATTTATTTTACCTAAAATAGGTAAGCAAAAAGGCATTAATTTTTACTGAAATAGGTGTAAAACAGCATTTACTTTAACTAAAGTAGGGGTGCAAAGAGGAATGGAAAAACAATGAAAAATCACATTTAAAAGAACTATTGTGAAAAATTAATAATTAAAATGATTCACATTTTTATTCTAACTCTAAAATAGATATTAGCTCCTAACTTGTAAGGAAATGATCTTTTCTTTATAATCTTGATTCCACATGACCATCCGAATGAAGGATTACAAATTTGTTTTACTCAATGTTGTCTCTTCGAATTGCTGTTGTGGACTCCCTTTTGAATCTTGAAGTGACATCAAAGTCTTGTTTGTTCTTTGCACTTACGTAATCTCTAGGACTGAGAAGGATGTATCACATACTGAGAGCTGTCCTCAAAAGGGATTGGAGGCCTTTCTCAAAAGTAGGATGGAATTACTCATGAGCAAACAAAGCCTGTTGACAGAGAGAAAAAAATCAAAAATCTGATCTGGTATCATCATCCTTTTTCATTTAGATTTTTAATACGGCCTCTCCTTCCACAGAAAGACAAAACACGACCATGCCTTCGTGTTGTCCTGGCTTCCAGATTTAAATCTAGCTTGATCGAGATCAGTGCTAGGAGAGGAAAAATTAGCAAAGTAATGACATAAAAAGCAGAAAATGGAAAAATAAGATAAAATGGCAATATTAGGCATCTGAGGCAAAACTAGACAAAGCAGGGTTAAATGAAAATCTACTGAAACAACTTCAGATATACAATTAAATGCTTCCTGATGTTAGAATTGGAAAATAGTGATAATAACAAAAACAGATTTTTGCCAAACTTCCGGGCTCTAGTTATGATTCATTTCATGAAGATTAATGACCATACATTAATTATTTAATCTCAGTTTATAAATTACATAATCAGAAATTGAAAATAATAATAAATTTTTAATCATTATTATTTCTTTCATTTCACTTACCTGTGTACAATAGTTGATGAAAAATAAAATCACACTGAAAATGTACGTGGTAAGCATTTAACTTCTGCTTGAAAGCTCAATAATTACACAACACATTTCTTGTATAATCCATTAGTTGCTTAAATACGTTTTTAATTTGATTATTTAATCCGTTATTGCGTAGTGTAACTCAGCTGTAACATAATGTGTTTCAGGTCATAAATGCATTTTAACATTTTAATTGTAAACTATTTTTTATTACATGCAATGTACATAATGTGTTCATATCACCCTACCTTATCACCTATTAGGTGATAAACGTGATAAGATAATGAGTTGAAGAGATAGTAATCTAGTGGCATTGTGAATCGAAACTTTACACTGTTTCCATATATCAGAAGCAAATGTTTTTAGGAAAATAAACTAAAATATGAATGATATTGCTTGATACACACTTTATCACATCAACAATTTGAAAAATAAGTATACTTTTGTAAATCATGAAATATAGCATGTTTTGTTATGTAACTCAGAGGTAACATCATGCATTTACATAATTTAATTTTGTGTGTTTCTCCAGCAATATTTACTTCTGAATTTTTTTACTGTTTTCCCTTAATTAAAAAAATAAATGTAATGAAGTATAATTATTGCAAGTAAAAATAAAAAATCATGCAGTAAAGGGTTAAAAAATCTTTACCTGTCTGTTATATTGCAATTGAATTGTTCAGAATGAAAAGGGCACAAGTTATTAATACCCCAACTTTACAGGAGAAACAGAAAGCCCTTTGTTTCTAACAGTTACAGTTATATATGTATATATACAGTTATATATGTATATATGTGTATATATATATATATATATATATATATATATATATATATATATATATATATGTATTATATATGTATCACCAAGTATGTATGTACATACGTACTTGGTGATACAGCCCATGAACGGGCTCAGGCCTACCTATGACATTTGTGCCTCACGGACACGGGTTAAGGGGGTACACGTGGTTAGCACATAGACATATTTACGCCTTATTCTGGTCGTCTCAACCTGAGTAGAGAATTTTCTGATTGTTACTCAGCAACATATACTGGGACATTGCAAAGACAACATTCACTATAGTCTTGCCTCGACTGGGAATCAAACCCGGGGCCGCATAGTGGCAAGCGAGCACTCTGACCAAGAGCTAGCCGCGAGGCTAACAGTTACTGTTGGATATATTAAATATTTTTTCTAAGAAATTAGAAGGTACAACCTGTCTTAAAATTCTTTATGTTTTTATAAAATTAAGAAAATAATGACATTTGTGACTTAATGTCGTTTTCATGAATAACTGCTTAATATGAAACACAGAGGTCATTACCATGTTTCTTTAATTGCTGTGCAATGGTAATAATACAATCGACATTTAACTTTGGAAGTGAAACAGAGCTTTGACATTTTACGAAGAATCTTTATCACTTTCAGCTCCTGTTATTTGCCATCTCATTATCTCATACTAGAAGGCATGTTTATCAGGGATATACTTTGTAAGGGCGTGACAATCTGACATTTATTCATTTAAGAAATGTTGTAGATCTTTCTACAATAGATTTTTTTGGTAATCAGGCCCTGGTATGTCAGAAAGGAGTGTAATAATTCCTTCATCATAGCTATAAATCTTCACAAAGCCTAGTGTTGCAAATAATTATGCAAGCTTATCAAATTGATTGATTGAGGACACTTACTTTTGTCTCTGGGTAGGCCCTGTGTTTCTGAAAGGGTTGCCTAGGGCTTAATGCTTCATCCACCATGACTTGTAATCCATGGTGAAGAGAGAGTTGCACATCAAAATTGTAAATTTCTGTTGAGAGATATCTTTGATCATTAGTTTAATGTGAGGATTCCAACCTCTCTTTCATCAACCTCTTTTAAGATAATTGTGTGCTCATTGACTCTGTTCTGTTTTCTGTGTAATATACACCGTCCATATCTCCAGTGCATATTGTGGAGAGTACTTTCTTGCATTATAGAGTATCATCAATGTAGCGTTTCTTGAGTTTTCTATACATCGTAAATGAATGCCTGAATAGATGAAAGTCGAGTACAAAAAGTGAGAATTTGTAATTTATTATGATCTATTTTATTTTTTATATCTGTTAAATTAGTTCATTAAACTGTTTTTGTAGTCAACAAGATATTGATGATACTGCTGTTCATATTCAGCTGTTGACTGTCAGTTACCTTCTTGATGATTATTGACCTCCTTCAAAATTTTATCAACCCACAGGGGATCTGTACCAATGCCATTGGAATGTTTAATGTATTCAAAAAGAATGCTCCTTTCTCGGAGCAGGGCTACTAATTTTCTGATTTAATTCTTGTTTTCCGCAAACATCGATGTGCTTTCTTCCAAAATCTTGAAAGTATTTAGCATATGGTCCGATTAAAATAAGTTGGTGATTGACAGTTGCGAATGGACGCGAGCGACGTTGACAGTTTGCGTACCACTGAGTACGTGCTCCAGGGACACGAAAGTAAACACTTGAAATAAATACTTATTAAAGTAACCATGTCATACCCTCATATTGTATGAAGCTACAGCTTCAGAAGCACAACTGTCAATCACCAACTTATTTTAATCGGACCATAATAACATTACTTCACTATCTTTGCTAGCTTAGTAGCAGTGAGTAGGTGATGCTAAGCTCCTAGTTGTCGGTTCAACCCGGCAACCCACCAGTCGGGCCCCTTGCGCCTCGACCTCAAGGCAGGATTGGGTGGAGACGCGCAAAGGTGCTCTGGATTCCACAAATAGTTAAATGACCATCCGCCAGGTTGCCTTGGTCACGGCCCAACCCAGGGCGGTAGCCTAACGTGTAGCAAATACTATAAAGACAATACAGGACACTTCGCGATATATCGAGAAACATTCATCTGGTGGCAGAACCTGGTAAAAACTCATGCACCCTAACCTCAGTGCTCTGTTGGTGTTTGTTATCTACTTGATTTCTTTTCATTTGATTGTCTTTCTGTCGAAAACATATTTTACAATACTGTTCTTTACATCTTTCTACGTATGGTAGGTAACAATTCTGTAGTTTTTGGCTTTATTATAAAATACAGCAGAACTCGCGTTCGTTCTTTACATTTCCTCGTGATAAAAACAGGTAAAAATTGAAAGAATCTTGAACCTGTATGAATTTAATACAATTTGACTTCTCTTTGTAATAAAATGCATTAAAAACTATAACATTACTTAATTGGGAGACTACTTGCACATTGCCATTCCTAATGCCATGTGTAACGAACATTGCAGAAATGGATAACACTGAAGATATTCCTACAAGTTTAGTACAGGAAAATGCTGAGTCCTATGTATGTGGCTGGTTGTGTAGTACCGTGCCATATGATTGTTGTAGAAATGCTTAACAGAATTTGGATGAAAAGTATAATTAAGAAACGTGCATATACTAATTAAACAGTGAGTGAATGCCACGCTTTTCTACCCAAATTAATTCGCTATTAGTTTTCTAAGACTGAATATGTTTTCAATAAACACTTTTTAAATTGTTTACGTCAAAGTAAACTTGAAATAAAAAAACAATTAATGCAAATCATTAATATTCACTTGCAGAATATTTTATGTAAGGGATGTAATAATCTGTATGAAAGCAGAGGTATCAATGTATTGATACAGTGCTTTTTAAAGGTAGCAAATGGAAAAATAGCCAAATGTATCAGTGGAAGTGTTTAGGCAAGAAAAATCTTGCATTTGTAACAACTTTATTCGTGAAAATAATGTTAATTATATGTTCATTAAATGTTCAATGTTCTCATGTTCATTAAAACACATTGTACATTATAATTTTCCGTAATTTGAGCCCTTCAATATAATTAAATCACAGCGAGAGTAGGTAAAAATTAGTCTTATTTCGTTAGGTAGATTAAAAAATATTTGTTTCTTCCGTAAGAATCACATTGACATTTCTATTTGGCGCTACATTACCAGGTTCTGACACTAGGATCGCTAGTGGGAACTTGTTTCCATCGGTTGCGTGGAAGAACGGGGAACTGTCCTGTATTGTCTCTATAGTATTTGTGTGTAGGCAGTGGTGAAAAGGAATGGGGGCCCCGAGCCGCCCGAACCTTGTAGTTCGGCTGGCCCCCGGTTGGGCTCTTGGCTTCGTTATGACAGTGGCCCAATTACTCTGGGGTCAATCCATTTTAAGTGGTCCAGCACTAGTCGCTCGACCATCTCTGGGGAAAAAAGTTTTACTATTTACTTATGTTTTGGCTGTTCAAAAACATCTTTATCTTTTTTTATTGTACCTGGTTTAGAAATGGCGGCCATTTTTGTTTCACTCCGTGCGCCATTTTTTCGCGTTTGCAGACATTTACTCTTTTCTAAATTTCTCCACTCTAGGTTTTTCTAACATTCTAGAATAAAAAGCATTCGATTCAGTATTCTGGCCTGCAAATTGACATATTATTTACATATCTTCTGTTGTTATCTGGGGAATACTTGCGACCAAATCTATGGAACGCGAATGAACGAAATTCGATTTTCAGAGAGTAATTTCTCCAAGAAGGAATAGAATTATAGACTTAATTTTTGCTGTGCTTTTATACATAACAGTACAGTTACATTTTGCAAAATATCATTGGTATACAGGGGCGTAGCGTCCATTGATGTGGATGATGTGTTACATACCCTGACAATATCAGCTATTTTTATTTTAAAATGATTGAAATTGTCCGTTTGTTATTTTTTTTTTCTACTACACAACATTTCATTATATTTCAAACATTGCGTCGTTGACAATTCGATTCTTCACAGGGATGAATGACTCAATTTGAAATGCCGTCTAGCCTGCGCTGTGAATTAGATGCACACTGACCCATTACATCCAGCGTGCCTGCGAAAAAAGCTGTCGTTTTTACAAAACTTCATTGTTCTCTTCGGTGTTTGTAAGAGAACAAGATTAATTAATGAACATTGTTTTATTTAAGTTTTATTACCTTATTTTAATGCATTTAGCAACTATGTATTCGTTGCCAATTTAGGTTAGGGATTGTGCTGGTTGAATGCACAAGGGTATGTGACTGTGCAATCCACATACGTGCCGTGGAGTAGCGAGCACAATACTATCCAAAGTGTCTACATAATTATGGAATCGTATTGTGGTGACATGAAAAATTATAGTACGTGAGAAAGTTTAAAATATTTTTAAAAATATGAGAGGATAGAATTTTATTTAAATAGCCAAAACGGTATGTTGAGCAATACCACAGTGATATACGGGAAAATAGGGAAATTCTGTCCCACTCCCATTCGAGTTGTATGCTTTTTTTTGGGAGACAAGGGCTTGTATTTTACAGACATAATGAAAATAGGAGACCATCAAATAGAGAAGATTTCATGGAATATATAAGTGAAATAATGAACTATGATAAAACTGACAAGGATAATATTATTTCGTGCAATCTCGCCAGAAATTCGGATTGATTGGATTTCAAGTGTGAGCATGGTAATGTGCCATGAAATTAAAAATGAAATTTCTAAAGCGTTTTTTGTCTTCTCGATACCGGATGAAACCCTTGATGTAAGCAGCAAAGGACAACTGTCAGCTGATTTTCATTATGTGTCTGTAAATTGATTGATTTTTTCTTTCCTATTGTATTTTTATTATAGATCATTGCTTTCCATTTTATAAATTATGCCAATTCTGATGGGTTCAAAATGATATGAATTGGACAATTCTGAAAATCATTGGGTTTCATAGTGCCCTTATTATTCAAGTATAAGGACACGCATTTATATTTTGCTAGGTTGTGAACTTTAGTCAACTTTTTCTAACTTTCAACCAGTAAACTGCATGAAGTACGTGAACCATTATTACTTTTACTGGATCGGTTTTATTTTAAATATACAATTTATTTGTGTGCTCTAATTGACCATGGTGACAGAAATGGTATTGGTAAATGAGGAATATTTAGAAGTTTTAAATTATTTTCTAATTTCTCGAGTTACATACCCTAAGCCAAAACTCAGGCTACGCCACTGTTGGTATATAACGTACCATTTGAAAATTACATCCTCTTGAAAATTGGAATTTTGGATTTTTTCTAGAGGTCTGCATTCTCCGCGATTTTTACCGACCAGCGCTCGCTCGCCTCTCTTCTCTCGAGACCACGCGCTCGACTGTCCTTCGCAGCCGGTTGCGGACTCCCGGGAGCCGGCGCCCGACCGAGACTCGGCCTCCAACCGACGAGACTTGACAACCGGCGGACCCCGTTCAGGCGAACTGCGCCACGTAACAATCGGCAGACACGTCGGAGTAAATATCTAATGGCACGTTTCAGGAAAAGGAAGGAGTATTGAATGGTTTTTTAAATAAATGACCAATAATTTCGTTTTTTTCAAAATTTAAAATATAGAGGAATTTTAATATTAATTTTCAAATAATAAATTTTAATAAAATAATTTTAATAAATTGTAATAAATAATTTTAATAAATAATTTTAATTTTAATTGTAATAAATAATTTTAATAAATTGTATAAAAAAAGAATAAAAAAACTTTAAAAATCGACTCCTCGGACGCACGGGAGAACCTCAAGTGGATTGCAGTTCTGCCTGTGATCTATTGCAGTTCTGCCTGTGACTTCAAAGAAAAGGCACTCAAATGTTTTAGAGATAAATTCCGTTCTTTGTAATGACTAGGTATCGGATGCTTCGGAAATTGCCTATTTTATTCTAATGAACATAAAATTATTAATTTTCCTTCATTTTATATGGTGCAATATGGAGCAAATACAAATGCTCTGCTAAATTTAGATGCAAGTGCTATGAAATATATTAGTACCTTTCCCTTCCAATTTTTGTATTTTTGCCGTCTTTTTCCAAATATTTTTGTTGTTGGTGTTGTTGTAATTTTCAGGCATCTGAAACGCAGGTCTTGGTTTCTTAACCCGGCAGTAGGCGTGCGGGGTGCCTCAGTCACCTCAGCATTATTTTGAGCTCATTGTACTTTTAGTTTTATTTATAATCTTGCGAGCTTCTCAATATCTTTCGAGGAAAGCTTTGTGCACATATCTCAACCCTTCTCTTTCAACTGCTTCCTGTCCTTTCCTGGAAATTTCGTCGCAACGGCGATGGTGCGCTGCGTGGGAGCCACCGAGTCACCTCGCACAACCTTTGTTATCGCTTCCTGCCACGCTGTTCTCACAGTTCACTCAAAGGCAGGGGGTCTCGTGGAGCTTCAATACTACTCCACAGAAGTCAATGATTCACAAATTCAGCTTTTACGATTTTTTAATTACAATTAATCGCTTATCTTGTATTGAAACGAAAAATAATGGAATAATTGAAAAACATTGTACTCGTACATATAAAACTTTATGCATTATTTCATGTATACATACTTTTGACAAATTTAAAATAATGTTAAACGTGTGTATATAATAGTAAATAATGTATTTTGAATTATTGAGTTGAATAGGCTGATGTGCCGTGACCGCTGTTGTTTGGCCGCCGACTGAGTCGACAAATACAAAGGCCATGTCGGCTTACATAAACTATTTCACAATAAATTACTACAGCCCAATGACAAGACGTTTTGATGCAAGGAAAATAGTACCCACCTCATTTTTGTTTAGCATATGCTTTTTTCTTATATACTCGTGAAATTATGACCAAATATTCATTGTATTTAATAAATATGCCTTATATTCGGGTTTGTAAGAAACTTCAATGACATTACAATTGGTACGCAACGAATTATCTTCCCTCAAGCACTATAAATATAGAAAAACAATAAAAATTTATTTTCAGAGTCTTTGTTTGCCTTAATTTCTTTCAAAAAATGTATTGTTTGTCTCTATAAAATTATTTCCAGTCAATCGATAAATTGTTACTTTTCAACAAATTAATAGTTTAATTGAAATTGTATTTTCTTTCGATTAAATGAATTAAAAGTGTTGCGATCACTACATGCGGCGACTTTATATCCCGTACATGCATTGAGGGGCGAAGCTACTGTGCAGTCCGGCGCTTGGCCGAGCGCTCGAGACGCTCGAGCGCTCGAGCGCCCGGGCGCTCGGCGACTCCCGCGTCTCGGCGGGAGCCGCAAGGCGGCCGGTCGAAATGTCCGTTAAACAGCTATCTCTTCCCCCCCAAGCAAGGTCCCCCACCCTTCGCCGAGCGTCGGCGCGAGCCCGAGAGTCTCGAGCGGTTGTTTTCGCCTGATTGCAGAGCTCTAATTTTTTCCCCAAATTTTGAACTGTAATATCGCTGTTGGGGGACCACATGAAAATCTGAAAATTGCACACATGGCTAGACCACTATCATACCAAACTTCAGTAAAAATTGCAATTTTTAGACTTAACTCAAAGTATTTTAAAAAATTGAGAACTTACGAAAAAAAAGAGGCTTCCACATTGAGGCAGTGGCGGTGGGTGAGTTAAATTTAAGGGTGTTGCATACGCAATGGAAGTGAAGTTGGTCTTTCCAATATTTCCCGATTAATGAGCAAAATTATTGATTAACAGACACAATTACTATTTAAATTGTTTAAGAACATCTCACCTTAAACTTCAAATATATTCTAAAATATTTGGATTTTTGACGAATAATTGTAAATGAATGTAAAAATTAAAAACTACTCTAAAGACAGGAATGGGCATGAAAATTAATCGTATTCCATTCCAAGAAACTGATTATAAAACTTTCTCGGCACGCGCCCCCCACGTGTGTCAACGCGCCGTGAGAGGCCCGCGCAGCCGCTCCGAAATCGAGCTGAGGTCAGCGCAACATCCGTCGCCGGCGACAATGTCGACCCACGCAGAAGGTCCACGTATCGCATTCCTTTCAATACACACGACTGATATGTAGACGTTGGCCGACTGCTTTTGTTGCCGTCAAGGAGCACGCTGTCTACTATGCTATAGCAGTGACCTGACCAGCTTGTGAAAAAAATTAATACTATTTATAACATTCATAACTAATCTTCAAATAACGCTTAATTTCTCGCTTATTGATATATATATATATATATATAGATATATATATATATATATACATACATACATATACATACAGGCTGTCCAGAAGCTCCCGTTACAAAAAAATACCTCAAATTCTGTGTTGCACGCCATGAAAAATGGCAGGTCCAGTTTTTTCCGAAAAAAAAAATTGTCTTTGAGAAAATTGAGTTTAAAAATAACTTCCGGGCCGCGAAATTCAAACCGGCCGCTACGACATTGCAGACGGTGGGCGTCTCCTGCGCGGAGCATTTCCTCATTTTCTCCGCGGTAAACGGTGAAACAGTCGTGTAATATTCTCTAAGGAAAGCATTGCGTGGCTTAACACTAGAACACGTTAATAGTATACAATGTTTGTAGGTTCTGATTAATAAATATTTTAAATGTAATAATTGAAAATTCAGTTTTGTTCAAAATAATAGCCACGGTACACGGCGGCGTAACGTAAATGATGAACACATCCAACACTTATGAAAAATATTAAATCTCCTGGAATGCTCGAATTGTTATTTTTAGCACATATTCATATGATCTAGTGCCTTGGGCTTAAGACTGACTCATGAAGATTATTCTAAATGTCGTGATAAACAAAAAAGGGTTTCGTAAATGAAATATTTGTTCATAAAAATACCAAGTTTATTGATTATTTCTGGAATGTGAATTGATTCTCCCGGCTGTCATATTCTGAATTTTCAGACTAACAATAGCCAGATATTTTTAACTTTTAATTTAGCTGGTTTAGATAATATAATATTAATAGTTGCACAATTTATTGTACTTCATATTTCAGTTTGTTATTACTTCTGTTTACTCTAAATTTAAAAAAAATATATCTCTAGTATAAATCAATAGTGGTCGCCAATGACCACAGATGTTTTTAAAGCGACCTTAAATAAATAAATAATAGCCAGATTTAAACTTCTCGATAAATGACTGCATGATTTATCTCTGATGAAATTGATAGATATCAATATTTTCCCCCCTCAAAATGAATGTTTCTTTCCTAAATAAAACTATCAGTCGGTACTGTAAAATACCCATGAACTTCCATAATACTACCGTCAAATATTCTCTCTTAAGTAATATGTGTTACAGAAAGATGCACTTTCTGCTTGCCACAAGAAATGGATTCCGAAATACTTGTTATTGCAAAAATGCTACACTGTTCTATGTGGAATATCTAATTTACGACAAACGGCCCCTACTACCCATTTCTCTTAAGTTGAATAAACATTCTACCCGTCGTTTTCCTTTCCCCACATGAAAGATGAGAGCATGTCTCTGTCCCAAATCTTGGAGTTTCTTCGTAAATCACTTCATGAGGTAGTTGACGGCTACACGGAAACGTCTTATTTCTTTGTGTGTTTCATTTGCAATGTAGTCAGCAAATACGTGCATAAATGAGTTACGGCCATTTCTTTGATTTAATAGTATCGATGCCTATACCGAATTCCTCTAACGCCTATTTTGTAGAATGATGCATTCAGTTCTCTTCGCAAGCGAATGACTGCCTTGCAGTACTGAATTATTGTACTTTTTAGCGTTTTCTAATTAAAGGAAGGACGATTTATCAAGGCTACTGCATTGTACAGAATGTAAGGGAGTTGAAATAGTTTACTACTTCAGGGACATTGTAGTAACTTTCAATATTTTTCTTTGATATTCCATAATATACAACCACAACAATAGGCACACAGGAAAAAAACTTTTTTATGCAAGAGAATACATTTTTAACCCCAAAGATGACTCCATGCAGGTGCTTATTCAGTCATGACCACTCTGCGGGGCAAAGTCTTGAACTTCGCATCTGCTGATTTGAGGCAAAACTGACTCGCGGCTAATAGGCGAATCACTCGGCGGCGGTGGCAGGTTCACGTTTTGCCATACAATATAAACCACGATGTGACGCGACCTAGCAACTGACCAATGCACGGACACCGACCATATTACGGGCAGTGAATTGCACCGGTCCGGTACCCTCAGAGAACTTCGGTCGAACTTTTGCGTGCAAGAATGAGTCCTTTTGAAATATTTGTACACCACGGAATTCAACATCACAGTCTTTTTCAGATTTTTACCCTTTCACGCCAGGAATATACTAGTTTTCTATTTTCTATTCATTGGCGCATAGCACATAAGGCAACGCCATTTTATCTGCTAATATTCACCTGTGGTATTGGTTTAATTGTCCACGTGCCTCCTATGAAGATTCTTCAATGCACTATTCGACCCCGCATCTCCACAAAATGACTGCCACAGGCATCGATTCGAATGCCGTGCCCGGAGATAATCAATAAACTCGGTATTTTCATGAACGAATATTTCATTTCCGAAAATTTTGTTGTTTTTTTTTTTGGTTTATCACATTTAGAATATTCTTCATGTGTCAATCTTAAGCCCAAGGCACTAGATCATATGAATATGTGCTAAAAATAACAATTCGAGCATTCCAGGAGATTTAATATTTTTCATAAGTGTTGGATGTGTTCATCATTTACGTTTACCGCCGACCGTGTACCGTGGCTATTATTTTGAACAAAACTGAATTTTTCAATTATTACATTTAAAATATTTATTAAACAGAACCTACAAACATTGTATACTATTAACGTGTTCTAGTGTAAGCCACGCAATGCTTTCCTTAGAGAATATTACACGACTGTTTCACCGTTTACGCGGAGAAAACGAGGAAATGCTCCGCGCAGGAGACGCCGCCGTCTGCAATGTCGTAGCGGCCGGTTTTGAATTTCGCGGCCCGGAAGTTATTTTTAAACTCAATTTTCTCAAAGACAAAATTTTTTTCGGAAAAACTGGACCTGCCATTTTTCATGGCGTGCAACACAGAATTTGAGGGTTTTTTTTTTGTAACGGGAGCTACCTGGACACCCTGTATATTTGTAATGATTTCATGTATGACATAATCCCCAGAAACAATTGTGAAGGAAATATAAACATTTATTAGACTATAATTAGGCAAACAACTTATACGTAAATCGATAGTGGCAAGACAGAAGAACAGAGCGCCGCGGAAAGTCATGTTTTGACGATTTTGAAAACAAATTTGATTTAGTTAATTGTGAAATAAAGTCTGACAAACAGTTAATTAGAAATTAAATAAATAAACATTGTAGTCTTTGTTTGAACACGATCGGACGACGGGTTCACTTAAATTTGGAATGTGAAGATTTGGAGAAAAGTTCCCGTGGCGTGTCAAACACAATAACATGAATAGCAAAATTTTATGAAGAAACCTTAATTAGGCGACGAGAAGCGTTGTAGATCGTCATTATTTAAATTTAATAAAATTATGGAAGATCTAAAAGACTTATAGTACGCTGAATTAATGATTTGAAGAAATATTACATGTTAATAATATCAAAAACAAGTGACGAAGCGGTGTATGATTTCGACGGAGAAATTTAGCATTTTCGACATGTTAAGTATCAGAAAAATATGTTTTGGCAATGAAACTCGAACATTGAGCGAAAGCGTTAATAAAGAAACGCATATTCATGTTAGAATGAATAATATTGTGAATTTTAGAAAAATTTTATAAAGCAACAATGAAAAATACAAGAATGGAATTCGCCGGCATTTTGCTAGCACGAGGTGACGTGGTGAATCGCCGTGAATTTCATAACACTTTTCGAGTCAGAGCTTGCGACGGTAACGTCGAGTCCACGTTTGACGGTCTTGAGATTTTGGAAATTGGACTTAGAACATTTATTAAGTGGTGCAGTGCAAATGGACGGAGGAATGCATAGTGAGAATAGTTACTGACGCGGTGAACAGTCAAAGAAAAGAAGTTTATTTTGATTTGTGCTTCGAAGTCGTAATCGCGGGAAATTATAAACTTTGTGGAGGCCATGTTTCTATGAAGGAAGTCGGCGGACGCGGAATTGGTGTATGCTGACACATCGGCGCGTGCAACTGGGCACGCGAATTGGCGATCGAGTTGGCAACGACGCCGTCCCGGCAGAAGACAACAAAGGGAAGTGTCCGCAGTTGTTTGCGTAATAGTCAAGCTAAATATTTTTATACAAGATCGAGAATACTTAGGCAAATTAGTATAAACTTTTACAAGTCCATTGAAAGAAATACTGAGAAGCTTTTAAGGAACAATGCATGCAAATTATTGCTGAACAAAGTGGTATAAAAATTTAATAAAGGTTTCATTTTTATTTTATTCTCAGAATTTGATAACGTACGTACGAGGGAAATTTAAATAACTTTTTGCAAAGAGGAATTCCTGAACAAGTAAAATAGAAATCAGCTGATTATTATTTATATTTGAAATGTTATTGTATTTCATGTGTTGTCGACGTTGCCAAGCGCAAGTGTGTTTATGTAATGTTGCATTGTTATATTTGCATGGTGTATCGGGATTGGGTAAAGGCTACAGAGAACGAGAGAATTTCATGTTTGAATGGAAATAAACAAAAAGAGAACGGAATTTGAAAGTTCTCTCTTTTATTACAGAAAGATGTGTTATTATTTTTTTAATAAATAGAAAACTTGTGCATGCTGCAGTATCAGACGTAGTTTACAGGTACTTCCCGTACGGGGCCAGCCACGACCTACGACCAACAAAATAATTTCTGTAACCACGTGACAAAATAAATCGTAGTGATTTGGCAGAGAATAAAGAGTTGTGTTACGGTGGCACCATAACACGGGGCCAATTGGTAATATAAATTAAGAGAAAATTATTAATAAAACGGTTACCGTGGCGCCCACAAATTGGGGCGTGGCATCATTTTATCGGTTATTTGATGCTCCAATGCGGGGCCAGCTTAGAAGATCAGATTAAATAAATACGGTTGTTATAGTAGTGGTCACGGTCGTACCGTGCCGTATCGTATTACCGCTCTACATATACAACGGTAATATATATATATATATATATATATATATATATAATATATATATTGAAATATACCTTATCCTTCACTTCGTAATACGTTGTCGTGAGTTTGACCTGTTCCGAATTTATAGAAAGATGTGGGCGCAGGAACAGGTGACATAAACTAATACAACTTTTCCTATTTAATTCTGTCAAAATATATGGGCATCCAGCTAGCTTGGGCCGATGGATTCGGATTACATGTATTCGCTATCGCTAAGATAGCCGATTACCTGATCTGCCGACTGTACAGCCTGGCGTGGAATCTGAAATATGGAAATTCTCTGCTTCAAACTAATTAGATGCTTATGATTGACAAATGAACAGACTCTTCTTTTCCAAAGAACCAAATTTACAATTTATTCAATGTTAATTTTAACAGATTACTTAATGGCCATGACCCTTTTTAAAGATATTATTTTAATATACTGCCAGTATATGTTACCGTCTTGCCGACCCGCTCGTTCCGAAGACGCTTCTCACTTGGCCGATGAATCCGAGTCGCTCTTCTGTCTTCTGATCTTGCGCGGTTGCTGAAGGTATCCAGTCCACACTGCATAAAATCTAGCTAAGTTCTTTCCGACGCTTTAGGTTATAATCTTTTCACACGAGTTTAATAAATACTAATGTTCGAACTATCGTACGGTGAACACCCAAAACTGCCCAAGTCCGCGGATGTACTCCGGCAAATAATTTCTAAGTCCGATGACGACTTTACTTTTCGCACGAAATGTATAAGTCTCATCTTTCAACTACAAGGTCCGCACACTATTTGCACTCCACGAAACTCAAGAGCCGAGTTCACGACCACACTCAACACTCTGAGTCAGACTGTAACGATCTGCACTCAACGAAGCTCCAAGTCCGAATGAATGTTTTTCTGTATTTTGCAACCCTTGATGGGTCGGTAGCGTCTCACGTTCTTTTTCCAAAACACGGCGGTAAACACCAGAAAGCTAATTGCCTCCGCCAACCCGCTCATTTCTTACAAACCCATGTAGCCGCGCCTTCGTCCGTCATACGTTTTTCGAACAATCAATATTCTTTTATATATCGATCTAGCCAGCGTTCCGGCACATACGAGGCTTGCAGCTAGTTATTTACCTGCCCTGCACCACAGCAACCTCTGCGCTGGCGTTACTAGGGCCGGATATCGCCATTTTACAATTCCATTTAGTCGCCCCGTATACAACTAATATTATGAATAAACCATGTGTCCGTTCTGGTATATCACAATATATATATATATATATATATATATATATATATATAATATACAGGTGTCCCACCAACTATGGACCAACCTTCAAATTTTAAACGGTTCAGGATATCGAAATACAGTTTTCGCTGAATAATGCAGAATCATGGGGCAAGTAACATGCCGTAGAGAAAGTGTCTATAATATTTTTAGTTTTCGAGAAATTTAATCATCTTTGATTTTTTAAATGGAACTATATATTTTTCTCACCAGCAATGGATAGATCATGAAAAGAAGAATAAAATGATGTATCATATGATAGTATTTTGATGGAAATTTGCGTTTAAAATTAGACTTTCTGATATGTGATTTTGAATGAAACAAACAATATTTCGTTTAGCAGCCCTTCCAACGGTCGCCTTCGACGAAAATGGCCTTCGCTTCAAGACTGTTGCGCGAGAGATAAAGCTGAGAGGGGTGGCAGTGAGGATTAAGAGGCCTACAGCAATCCAGGGTTTTGACACAAAACTCACATTAAAAAACACCAATTTTAACGATCAGAATGAGAGATTTTTTCCATTGATTTATCTGCATTTAACTTGTCTTCTTTAGCAATAAATATCATTTTCAAACTTGACAAGAATGCAACCAACGTCTTCGTTGGTAAATTCATTTTTAATTAAGATGGTCAATCGTCCACTTCGCAACCATACCTCTACTGCTCTTCATAAATGGAAAAGAAAACAGTACACTTCCGTCTTCTGCCGCGAATTTTCAAGTTTGAGGCAGCACGTTTCGTCCTGAAGTGAGAAACTCTGCAATCAATATTAGCAGTCGAAAGTGCAGATGTACATTTGTGTTAAAGTTTAGTAAATTGACTTTGATAGTCTGTTAAGAGTGTTTCAAAATGTGTATTGCTTTGTTCTTTTGGTACGTGTTTAAATAAGACGTTTGTGAAGAGTAAATCCAAAGAGAAAATATCTACCTCTCTATTATTTGATGAATTAATCAAGATATTACAATAAAAATCTTTAAGCATTCATTCCTTTCCCTTGTTTTAAAATTATAGCTGGTTTCTGCTATAACACACTCAGATCGATTTTTTAAGTTTGAAAGGACTTTTATTATTATCGTCCTTCCGCTACAATTATTTTTATTTTCTTCTTTTCGATGAACATTCCTTTGGAATTTCATTAGAAGAAAAGTTTAATTCATATGAAGAAATGGGAAAAAACCTCTTTCTGATCGGTAATATTGATGTTTTTCATATGATCTTCGTGTCAAGACCATGAATTGCTGTAGTTACGCCTCTATTCCCCACTGCCACCTCCCTCACACTCCCTGTCTCCACGAAACTGTCTCGACGCCACGAAGATCTTTCACCAACCGTTCACCAACGGCGAATGTTGCAAAGGCTGCTAAACGAAATATTCCCGTTTCATTCAAAATCACATATCAGAAAGTCTAATTTTAAACGCAAATTTCCATCAAAATACTAGTATATGATACATCATTTTATTCCTCTTTTCATGATCTATCCATTGCTGGTGAGAAAAATATATAGTTCCATTTAAAAAATCAAAGATAATTAAATTTCTCGAAAACTAAAAATATAATAGACAATTTCTCTATGGCATGTTACTTGCCCCATGATTCTGCATTATTCAGCGAAAATTACATTTCGATATCGTGAACCACTTAGAAGTTATGGGAGTGGTCCATAGTTGGTGGGACACTCTGTATATCTATGTATCTATATTGACACTACGTATACTATATCTGTATATCTATCTATTGACACTACGTATAGAAGCGTAAGCAAAATGTAATTATACTATATATATATATATATATATATATATATTTTGCTAACGCTTCTATACGTAGTGTCAATGTTACAAGTTTCATTAAGCAACAATCAGAACGAAACATTTATCATTAATTTGATCAATCTACGTAGAAATGTGGAAATTATAAATTTACCAGTTTACTTGAATTGAAAATCCAATTGCCGATGCACAAATTTCTCCATCACTAATTCATTGAAGTTACTGGTTTCACGGATAATTTGCTTCTCTGTTGACAGCATTGTTAGGGCGCACAATCGCTCGGTTGTCATTATATTCCTTTTTTTATTTATTTATTCTTGCTTGGCGTGAGGCCCTCAGCAGCCGTGAACGACTGGTACAGTAGTTGATTTATTTTATATAGTAAGTTTGCAAGATATTTTCTTTTATGGTGATTATTACATTTTCAGAAGCACTTTATATTGCACGGAAAGGCTAATCGCTTCCAGTCTGCTTAAGGAGGGTCAAAAAATTCTCTGGGTAATTTCCTTTTTAATCGTTTACGATGAGGGTTCTGTTTGCCAAGTTTGAAATGGATAGCTGAAGGTATTTGAGAAATTTTGTTATAGAATTTTGCGGATAGAAGGGAAAATGTACGGTGATAGGTGTGATACCGAGTTCTTGATGGATTTGAGAGTTTGGAATGAACCAGGGTGCTTTTGTGATTATTCTTAGGAATTTATTTTGGAAAGTTTGGATTTTCTGAATATTTGTTTTGGATGCTGCGGCCCAGACAGGAGATGCATAACTTATATAGGTCGTATCATTGTTTGGTAAAGATGAATGGATGTGTGTAGTTGGAGTGGGGATGATTTTTTGAGTAGGGGATATAATTGATGTGTTCGCTTGGTGGCTAGTGCTATTCTATGCATGATATTGGGTCTCCATGTGAGTCGTCTGTCGAGTAATATTCCTAAGAAATGTTTTTATCCGCTTCATTGTTGAAAATGATCGCTCAGCTTATTATGTCAAATAAATATTGGGCTGAATCGTTGACGAAACTCGTTTTGCTGATTTCACAGTTATTTCATTTTTCAGAACAGGCTGATCCGGACCAAGTAATCATTTCATTCGTGATTTCAAGAATATCATCGTAGCTAAACTTTTTTCCATAAGATTAACAACTTTGTTCATTTTAGAGAAATAATTGAATACCAGGATGCACAGACACCATAACTACTATTTGAACCTGAGATGTAAAACATTTTTACACTGATTTTAAGACGGCCTTCACCATCCACATCAGAAGCAAACTTGTATTTCGGAGTAACGTATCGAGGACACTGTTTTACCGACAGCGCGCCGGAGACTTCGTCTCGAGTAGGATGACGTGATGCCCGAGTGCTGCGCCAAGGGGAGTTCACGGCGTAAGGTGTGAACATGATACGATGAAAGCGCCCTATGATAACACAGAAGCGAAGTCACGTGGTATCCATGATCCTTATGAAACGAAGCCTGAGCAAGGTGTTGTTTCGAGAACGTGAACAGCCATGTAGACACATCGGTTCGTCAATGTAATACTGGTATGAAAATTATACAAAGAAGCAGAAAAAAGTCATACTATTAATGAAATAATAATAACGAACTGTATATTCTATTTTCTCTCAATTTTTGGGGTGTTGCGTGAACCTGTGAACCTTATATAGAACCGCCCGTGCATTGAGGATACGTTGTGCTGAGAAGTAATTACATTATTTGGAAGTTATTTTAAAGTAAAATCTACATTGATTTAAATAATTAATTATACGTTATTATTAATAACATAACAGTGGCCTAATACACAATTTTCAATATTACGTACTTTAAAACAAACCTTACAATTGACATCTACCTTTGTAATTGAAAATATGGTCATCTTTTAAAGCTGAACGGGCCAAAGAAAATTATTTTTTAGAATATAACAAATTCAGCGCTTTGTTTATTTTAGGGACAGGAATATGTTTTGAATGGCGAATTCGGTGCTTGTTTTCTTTTTGTGCTATACTTTATTAAATTATCCTGTAATTTATTGTATATAGCAATAACGTAAAATAATCATAAGCCTCTCTTACAGGCCGACAGCTCTCGTAACAGACACGAACGTTTTCTATATTTCTTAATAAATTTTGACAATATTACATATGTTATAAACATAATAAAACGTTGTATTTTTTAAGACATGGAAATCGTAAAAAAACATGGTTACAAAATCGGCCCGCCAGGTCGTAAATCAAGTCCTAGACATTTGCTGGTTGGAGCACTCAAAATCATATGAAGTTGTCTTCATTTCATAAGTAACACTATTTGAAACTCCTGGAAGTTTAGGAATTAGGTGAATTTCTACTAAAAATTGTTTTTTGGTTAACATTTTTATTGAAAAAAATTATTTAATCAATTTATTACTCTATTATGAACTGAAAGCATCTACAAGTCAATTTTTTAACCAATTATTACAGCCAAGTTCATATCAGAAGCAAAGAATAAAATAAATGCCATAAAATGATTTTTCTTCATTTAAAGTAGAAAAAACAGGGTTTTCGCTGTAAGTACTAATCATGTGAATATTTTAACCTAATATTTTCTTACATCCAAACATGTGGGAGAAATCTTGGTCGAATTGCAAACTAAGGCCGGAAACAACCCTTATCCGGCTAGAGCCTTTAGCGAGCTTGTTTGTTCATTTTTAGGTCACCAAAGCTCTCCTGCTAGTGAGAAGGAATCTGAAGAAACGCCCGTAACAAGCGGTAGCGAAGGACTATCGGACTGGACGTCATCCGATGACGATTGGTCCGAAGATGGAAGTTCCTCTCCGCTCCGTCCCTTCGACCTCGGGTAGCGCGGCGCAGCCGGCCCGTCGCCGTGGACGAAGATCCTTCCCCGAGAGGACTCCGAAATCAGCGAACGGAGAGAAGAAGGGCGACAAGCACCCGTCCAGGAAACGAAGTGAAGCGTCCACATGTGCTTCACGGCCGAACCATGACGTTCGGCCGTCCACTCATCCCTTCCGC
Organism: Acheta domesticus; assembly: GCA_031308135.1. Taxonomy (NCBI): domain Eukaryota; kingdom Metazoa; phylum Arthropoda; class Insecta; order Orthoptera; family Gryllidae; genus Acheta; species Acheta domesticus. Next base: position 7,332 of record JAHLJT010003296.1, on the reverse strand, counting down.
GAGACGAATGCAGATAGGTTGAATGCGAACAGCTCAGTGCTCGATTTTTTCCTTCAGTTTGTTTCAGAGAGTTTGGTACAATTCGTTGCAGAAACGAACTAATAATTTTTATCAGTTTGCGATGCAACTAGGTGTACTTCTGTGAGCGGTCTGTGGAATTCGGAGGGACATCACTATGGAGGAAATGTTTTGCTTTTTGGCCCTGTGAATGTTGATGCGCGGAGTGAAAAAGTTTCACCCTGCGCGAGTACTGGTCCACAGACTCGTTAATTAGTACTCCTGTATTTGGTGAAATGATGTCGCAGGAAAGGTTTATTCTCTTATTACGCATGCTGCTTTCTCCGATAGCAGAATCGTGCACGGACGGGACAAAATTGGAAAAATTGTCGATACTGTTCGGCAGAATTTGCAACAAGCGTCTTTGCTCTTCCAGGCCATGTGTACGGACGAGAACCGTTTTACTTTTGAAGGAAGATTATTGCTCAAACAATATGTACCTCCGGAAGAAAGCAGGTGTGGCATCAAAATATTTGTCCTTTGCGACTGTTGGACTGGTTATGTGTTGGACTTTATTCTTTATAGGAAGGGCCCAAGTAATGTGGAGAATAAGGGAATAACAGATGATGTAGTGGGAACGTTTCTTCGGCCTTGTGGAAAAGGGCCATACAATCTACATTGAGAACTGGGTTGCAAGCCCTGCATTGTTCACCTGGCTCTATGCCACAGCCACTGAAGAGTGCAGTGGTAAGAAGAAGCACATGTCTCAATGGAAGACGAACTAAAGACTGGAGATTTCGTGTTCCACGCTTCCAATGTAACACTGGCTCTGAAATGGTGCGACAAAAGGGAGCTGTGGATGCTCTCATCACACAATTCGGCAGAATGGTGGCTACGACAATACAGATGGAACAACTCGAAAGGAAAAAATGGGTCTCAGTGCATTGTAGAATATAATCAAAACACCGACGCAGTAGACTGCAGAGACATGATTCCTTGTTTAATTGAATCGATTCGCGCTGCAGTCAAGTGGTACAAAAGGTACTTTTTTCATCTCCTTGACCTCTCCGTGTTTAATGGATATGCTCTGTTTAAAGTTGCAACGGGGGGAAATGTTTCAATGGCACAGTATCATTTGGAACTTATACAAGAGATTACAGAAAAATACTGCGAAGGACGAAAAGAGGATGTAAGAAAGAAACAGAGAGAAAATACACCCTTGCGCCTAATACAGCGACATTTTCCCACAGTTGTACCTCTGAAGGCTTAAAAAGCAAAAGTCCTACGTGTCGATGTGTTGTTTGTTCCAAAAGGCGTGTGACAAGGGAGTCAAGATACATGTGCAAGGAATGTAACGTAGACCTTTGCATTACACCTTGTTTTAAAGTGTACCATACTCAGGAAAACTTCTGAAACAAAATCTAAAAGTACAAATAAAAAATAAGCCAAAATATTTAAATAAGTTGAAAATATTGTTTAAAATCCCGCTAAAGCCAAACCAAAGTGCATATCAAAATGACAGGACTTGTGTGATCATTCGCACTGTGTAGGCTGCAGGATGAATGTAAATAATATGTTGAAAAGTGTCCAGAGTTAGCATTCTGGTACAGTATTAAAAGTGATTCGAATTATAAGTGATATAGAAACACATAACTGGTACTGCAGGAGTTAATGCAGATAAGTTCATATGTGCAACTCAGATTTAAGAGCCAGGATGTGTGACATCATCCAAAATTAGCAGTCATTGTGATAGAGTGTGCTTGAATGAATGTTATCAAACATTTGCAAAGGATTCTAGTGAACAGTGATAGTGGAAAATGTGCTTTAAGGAAATAAACCAAAGTTTGGGAAAATATGGTGCCATATAATAAGGGCCATTACAAGAGATAAGACATTTACAAATAATTAATTATACAAATCGTTAGTATCATTTTATCATAACAGTTTAGAGTCCATTTAATTGTAAAACAGTATTAGTTCAATTATTACAAAAAATGGAAGAATATTGAGCGGAGCACTTTATAGAGTACTTTTTCCTTAGGTCTGCATTAAGCTTGAGGATTATTTGCTTTACTTTTAATAAAACAAAAAATACCAATTGTTAGGGTTTCTCCTGCTCTTCATGAAGAAAACACAGATTATTTACTAATTAATTTATTAAGTATAAATTTCCCTAAATCGGAGAGGAAGCGTCCAAACGTCGCAACCTTCCTGTTACATTTCTTTCTAAGACTAAAACTACTCTCCTCGTCACTCCTCGCTTCCACCAGTTCTCCCCCTCCGCTCGCTTCCAAAAAAAATGACATTCCAGGAAACCGCCCCTTCGACTGACCCCGGGACGTAGCCTGCCAAATGTCAACCACATGCGGGCTCCCCTCTCCGGGGCGCTCGGCCCTCCCACCTCGTGGGAACGCCTCGACACTCGCCCCCCGAGAAGGGTCGTTATACCAATAATATCCATATTTTTGAAGACTTTGAGTGGCGACTGCTGCTCTAGTATAGCATGTCACATGTACACTGGACTATATCTTGTTACGTGTATTAACAAATTATTAAGCCTTTTGTAAGTGGAGCACCTCTGTTGCACCGTGCTTGTTGACAAAGTTCGTAGTAGCAGGTTGGCATATCTCATAGCCGTGAATGTTCAAAAGCACAATAGTACTGAAATTATCCTAACTATAACAGGTGTTCGGGCTGGTTCAGATGTGGAGAAATGTGGATGTTTGTAATAGAAATGACATAAGTAAAAAAAAGTGATCTAAATTCACAAAATTAGGTTTAACTAACGTAAGCTATAGAAAAGAGTGGTGTATATAATATATATATATAATATATATCTATATATATTATTATATAGCACGAACATCGTCGCTATATTTTGAAACATTCACCCATACCCTTTTGTGCCTGCACTCACGATATGAAAACCGTTATTTTGCTTGTTAAAGTGGATTAATGCCGGATTAGTGGCTTACCTAATGGTAAAGTGCATCCATGATTGTCACTTCGTGAAGGAGAATCGCGATATTCTTCTTTCTCACACTCCTTATTTCCGCACCGTTCAACGACCTGCGCGTAAATGCGTACACGATACACTCAGAAACTGGCGCCCTAGTCTGACACATGTAAACTTATATTGGTAGTATATTGATTTACCCTCGAGTATACAGGTGTTTCAGTATGCTGCTAAAGAAATTAATATCTTTATCAAAGTACTGATAACTATCCTCTGAAACACTCTTGCCGAGGAAACAAAAACGAGTTATCTGTCTGACTGTTTTCGAAGAAATGTACCGTGTTTTGTGCCAAAGAAATGTTATCAGTATGTTCTTAGTCATAAATTATTGTGTAAATGTACAAGTATTTTTAATACAATTCCTGTTCTCTCTCTTACCTTCCTTGTGTACAAAAATAATTGTGGTATCTTTTTTTCTCCTACTTTTGTAGTGGGAATAAAGAAGTACGAATCAGGAAACTTTGAAATACATTGACATTGTTTGTTATGTGGTAATTGTCTTCGTGAAAGCAAGTCATGGAAAAATCATTAATATCAAGGATTAAAATAATTAATATGTTGACCTATATCTATGATGATGACGATCCATGAATACATACATCTGCTATAAATAAATCTCTTCCCAATTGTCTTCCATTCCATACACACATTTGTTGTAACTTGTTTATTCTTTATTGTGGAACAACTTCCTGCAATTGGATCATTAAATTTCAGCAAGATAGATTTCCCCCCCACATTATTACTTATGATTTAATGCTGGGAGTAAGCAAAAAATGAACTACTGGTGCTGCAATAGCACATACTTTCTCGCATTGGATACGGCAACGTAATATTGAAATATTTCATTTTCTGCAACTAGTAGCCCTCAGCTATTATTTGAAAACGTCCAATTCAACCAAGAAGCGAGCACTTCACTGGTGCCAGCGTAGTGTCAAAACTATGCGCATTCGTTTGGCTAACTCACTGGTTCCAGTCAAATCGTGCTACGGAAAATCGATTTCGAGATTTCAACAAAAACATGTTTTGGGTTCTCCTGTTATCGAAAAAAGTAGTCTCTTCCAACGCCTGCCCGTTCGTCTGTCAATCCGTCCGTCTGTGAACACTACCAGCGCCTACACCCCGTATAGTTTTTTTTCTAAAATGGATATTCCCCAATCTATCTGCCTCGAATCGAACTCGAGCAATATGGCGTTTATTTCATCTCATGCAGTACATTTAGCACTATCCCTAAAAGTTTAAAGAAAAAATTTGAAGCGGTTTTTGAGAAAATCTTGTTTATTTAATTTTTTTTAAAATTGCACATATTGCACCCAAATTGTGCGAAAACTACTAAAGTTTCAAAAAATGTACAAGACCTTAATGAAATAACTAATTTTGGAGAACAAAATTTATTTGAATTTTGTAGTTGGAGGAAGACACCGAAAAAAATCAACTTTTGCAATTTTCGAATATTTAGTGTTAACCGTGAAAATCGAATCTGTACCTCCTTTGTAAGTGTATTTCACGTTATTCCTACAAGCAATTTAAAGAAAAAAGTGAAGCCGATTTTGAGAAAATTTTGAAAATGTTCGGGGGTCTTTATGTAATGTACCCCAAAATTTGAAGAACGGTTTTTAAATCGCGGTGAGTGGAACCTGATCGACCGGGGAATATTCATTCTTAGGCGCTAGCGTTGTTCAGACACCGGACAGATAGACGGACAGACGTTTGTATTCAATTGTTTTTTCGGTATGAAGGACGCACAAATCAGGTATTCTGGCTACACTGTGTGTTAAAAGATCTTATTTATCTGAATTTAGCAACTGGACATTACCTCTTTAGCATTGTAACATAACCTCGTTTTCGTTATCACGGCCCGGCAATGAATATTTTTTCTGCCGAAAATTCGCCGTTTTTTCGCCCAGCATTACACAAATTTTCCCTATACCAGGTTTAAAACTCCGCATATACGTTTATACTCCGTGTATACGTATGTGTACAGGAAAATAAAAAACTTCAATCAGGGCGGTATATCTCAACAAGTTTATCGCTTTTCTATCCAATTTTTCTTACGGTTTCTCGCTACTGGCCAATCATAAGCTGTGTCTCATTTTTTTTAGGAGGCGCTATACATCGATTGCTTTGTCGAAGTCCAATATACCGCGTGTGTACTGTAACATAACCTCTTTATTTTAAACATTGCTTTCAGTTGTTTTCTATTTCTGGTTTTGGAATCTGTTAGACGTAATTTCACTCGTGGAATAGTCCAATTAAATACCACTCATGGTTTGGAAATTCTCAGATAAATCCCCTCCTTGCTTGGCGAGTCGGGGGTTTGTCGACAATTTCTAAAGCACTCGTGGTATTACTTATGATAATTACATTGACTACTAGTGACTTGTAGTTTAGACGTGGTTTTTCAAGGTCCTGTATTTTATGACAGACACCGTTCACCCAAGAGTAGTCAGTGCAATATTATTGGGATCACTGCGAAAATAAAGAAATCATCAGCATTATAAACAGCGTTTGTGTAACAAAACGACAACTACTTTTAAATCACATGCACATCCTTTAATTTCATTAGCACAAATGAAAGATTACGAATTTTGTTGTGGATTTGTTCATGTCGAGTCGTGGGATCTGCACTGCGCTGATTTCTTTTCTGGTGGAATATGGTAGGAAAGTTGCTGGGATTTTATGGCTTTATTTCTCGCCGCTGTTTCTCATACGAAATAAAAACATTTCTAGTTTAAGATACACAGTACATTTTCGTTTATCATAATTTTCACCCAGACACTAGCTGAAGCTATGAAATTCATTTCCGCGAGTTGAAAACAAATTGAGAAATTTCAAGCTGATTTATTTCCTCCGTCACAGTATAACAAGGGTTTACACGTTGTTTAAAGAAAATATCTAAACTTTATGCTGTGGTGATTCTTCGGAAATGGGGACCTTCTCCTGTTCGTTGGATTTTTAGGCATTTTCTTCGCATGTTTCTTCCCTGTTTAATACTGTCTCCTGTTTTGCCGCCGTCCAGCTCGGTGGCGTCCTTTTGGCGACGGGGGTACCCGTGGACGTGGTTGATGTGCCTGAGGAGGCCTTTCTTGGAGGCCAGCTCCGCTTCACAGATGTGACACTTGTACGGCCCTGTGTCGTGGTTCTGCTCGTGCGCCCTTAACGCGCTCTTGCTGGTCGTCAGGTAGTCGCAGAAGCGGCACTTGTACACCTTTAAAATAACAACACCAATAACAATAATAACCAGGTCTCGGATTCCGATGACATGTAATATTTTCATTGGTGCATTCTAGACATAGCTAACTTGTAAGTTTATAAAAATCCAAGGATAAAGAGGTAACAACCACAATAGTAGACTACTTTTTTTTAATGTGTAGAGAATTTAGCCATACACGTGTTCGGGAGTGTTTTCCCCATCATCAGTGGCTCCAAGTGACACATTAAAAACACATCAAGTATAGGACAGCATAGTGCTCCGTCCTAGGATATCGCCATTTTGTGCATCTTACGACACACGGGGACAGGAATTTTTATCACGGATTACCACAAGATCTCTGCTGCCACCACAGAATTTATTGTAAGTGATGTTTATCACGGCAAATAGGTAACAGAAATGAATAGTTATTGGCTTAGTTTTGTCATTTGTTGCTATTTTCAATTCTCAAGTCATTTTTTGCACCTTTGCGTCATATTAATGCGTTTTGTTTCCTTTTCCTATTTTTTGTTAGTGAATGTTGTATGAATTTACAATGACACTAATACAAAGTTTTATTGTATCATCAATTCGTGATGAAATTCACTACTGCAGTGAACTCTGCTTTTGGAACTCTCAAAATTACACGGATCTTCGGCAATTTCCTCCATCGTTCAAAACTGACGGTGAAAGATCGGATCTAAGGATTACATTTCCTTCTAAACTTCTTTATATTAAATATAATTTTATATAAATAAATTTTATTTAAAATTGTAAAATTCATCGAATAAACATTTTCATTTTTTTTTTAATATTTTCTAAAAAATTGGATTATTTTCCAATTATTTTTAAGTTATTTTCTAGGTCATTTTCAAAGAACTTTTAGGTATCAGAATCCGAACCCTGATAACAACTTCATCTAGGAGTACACGATCTTGTATTTGGTGATGGAGCTTGAGTACCCCCGTGAGCCTGAGAACTACGTCGGCAGTAGCCTAGCTACTGGTAGGGCCTCCCTTGCTGAACAGGTTGAAGGTGAAGGGACAGAGGGACCTTCAGAGGAGAGCCTCAACGGCGTTTTCGAAAAAGAGAGGAGGATTGATGATGGCGGAAGAGGCGCCTCGAACAAACC